>JARHVA010005139.1:840000-955000 GCA_037957365.1 Torreya grandis
ATTTTTAACTCTTTTATAATACACACATAGGATGAATATTAAAAAATATATATGTTTTAAAAATTGATATACATCTCACACTTGTCATGCATATACTCTATGATTTTACAATCCTAAATCTACTACAAACACTTTCTCAGACTTAAATAGTTGTCTCCTCTCAAGAAAAAGTCATAGCAAGTGTGCCTTGTGATTGAGCTAGTAGAAATTCCTACATTGAGGGGTTGGTACAAAAAAATTACTTGTAGTAATCACTTAAGGTGGCATTTACTTTTTTTCCCCTCTTTCATATTACTTAGCATCCCTTATGGGTTTTCAACTAAGCACTGTACAAATCTACAACCCTTTCAATTTTTCAATAAATTGGCATAATTATGAGGTCACCCTTTATAGGTTTTCAACCATCCTATCCCCATTCCTAATTTTTACGTCCTTACTTAAAAAAATATAAATATTCAAAAAAATTCAAAATTTTGACCTCATAATAATAAAAGAGAAGGTGGAGGCATATATTATGCTACTAGATCTAAGAGAGGATATGAATATGATGTTATTGGAGTTTTTATTGTTGAAGTGACACTAGAAAAATCTACCAGCAAAGGTATTTTTTATGAATGGGAGGATGGATGTGAAAATTTAGTGGATTTTATTTGTTGGAGCTCTTATTGGAGTTAGTTTAGTCAGATGAATTTTTATTTCTTGATGATTTATATGATAGAACTATCAAGCTGGGACAAGTTTTTCTTGAACATATTATAATAAATGAGAGATTCCTACACCATAATGATCATAATTTTCAATATATCTCAACACACCATTATATTCTAGATGTCATCATCCTCTATTATCATAAGGGTGGCCCTACTATGGGATACTTTATATTGAATTTCTAATTCCAATTGATCTAATTTGTTTTCATTCATTAGAATCTAAATGACAACAAATGTATTATAAAACATATCATTTCCCCATGTTTTTAGCTTCTCCATCAAATTATCTATTAAAGAAAGAGACAGCTTAAGTAAGACTTATAGCTACTTAGATGTAAATGAATTGACCCCCATTGTTTCTTTGGATTGATCATCCTTGATAAACTTTGTGTTGGATTCACTCCATGTGATATAAGTTTTACTTCCATTAAAACATGTTTCTATCTATATTTTGAGTTTTGAGCAGAGTAGTGTCCAATACTTGTTCATATTCATCTAGGATATCAAAGATAGACTCTATTTTTCCTTAATATTCTAACCTTACATTTGAAGTTGTTGCATTTTATACATAATGGGACAATAAATTTTAATCTATTACATAAGAGGTATGAGATTCTTATACTTGGACATGAATTGGTCATTCAATAATCAAAGGTTCAGTGCAGAACATGTATCATCAATGATTTTCCTTGCCTTACTGAGGTCAGGATGTGGTTATGTGTTATCTTATTTAATATAGGTTGTGTCATGTTATAATTATGACGCTTTTTATGTGATTGATTCAGGTAACATTGAAACTCCCTCAATTTTTTTCCAAGGAAAACTTGGTCACATAAAGTGACACTTGATACGATATCATGGCCTCAATGAGTGAAGAAGTCATAATTGTTTCCATTATTTGGTGATGTTAGATCTATGTCATAAGGAGTGTGAATGTTTTCCTCCACATTGATGGTGTCAAGACATCCCACATCCATTAAATAGATATAAAACTACATTGTGCGGATTATTCTTGTGCACCTCTCTGGGTTGATAGAAAGCCTTTTGACATGAAAGATGGATTTTAATCTTCAGTTGTCTACACATGCTTACCTGCACTATTTACAGTTGGGTTATGACTTTAGTCTTGTTATTTTTATCTTTATCCTCCTTATATGTGGTAGTTACCTTTGATGGTGCCTTATTTACTTTTGATTCCATCTACATATCATCCTTAGGAGCTTGCTCCTCAACCCTTTCCTTCTTCTCTTCATGATTTTATAAAGCCTCTTCATTTTTATCTTATTATGTCTTGGATTATGCATCAACATTGGAAGTTTTTTGGTGCACCTCTTGTGCTTCCTTCTCTACTCATTTTATGTTCCATTTAATAGTTTCTTCTTCTTACTTATTCTTTTTCTGGTCTTCTTCTTTCTTGTGTTTGTTATTATATGTAACTTATTCTCCTTGTTTCATTTATTTATATTATAATACCTCATTATTATTTTGATGCATAACAACTTCTTCTATATTATTCATTCTCTCCTCCTTTTATTTTATCTGCTTCATTTTTTTCCTTATCTTACACTATTTTGGCTTCTACATCTTCTTGTTATGTTGTAGTATCCACATGTGTCTTTAGTTACTCTAGTTGTTGGTACAGGCCTTCTTGAGATTATTATGAATTATTGTGGGAATATGGATATGGATATGGGTATGAATTAAATGGTGAATTATAAATGGAAGTAGAGGGAGAATATGTAGCCACTATGCACCATCTTTCTAGTGCATTTATGTGGGTAGGTGTAATAATAACCTTATTCGATCACTTGTAGGTGTAGACCGTCATAGAAGGTTTTTGATCCTTAGCTTGTTATTCCTCAGATGTAATATCATACAAAAAAATTTGTATGAAAAAATATCCTATGAATTTTGAAATGGAGGGAGAGTTCCTTGGCATTATGTGTATTCTGGGTGTACTCACATGTGGTTATTGAGGTCTTCCTTGTAGTTATGCACCATATGTTACCTTTGGTTGTGGCTGAAAAAAAATGCTTAAAGATGATCCCTTTCCCACTTTACCTTAGAAGATGGATATTAATCTAAATTTTATGTCTTATTCATCTATGATAGTGTTGACTATGATTAAATCTAGAGATGTGAAGATATCAATAATTATAATTATTCAAACATTTTGGCACCCTTGACAAGTGTGCACTAATTTCTAAAATAATTTTTTCCCTCTTCCTCCTCATATAACTTCATGAATATGTATTCCAACATAGACTTATAAAATTATTACTTAGTGATGCCAAGTTATACAATATCATATTCTGCTAAAATATTGGGCAAATTAATGTTGCTAATCTAGGATTTGGCTAAACTATTATTCATATTTTTTAGATGAAGTGGTATTATTATCTATTTTTAGACCTTTATTTTCTCCTTGTAAGTCTCACATGGGGATACTATTACCTATGGAGGTTCCTACACTTTAGTTTATGGATACCTTAGAGGCTATTATGGTAATGGATGTCACACATCCAAAGGAATATATTGCATTTATTAAAAAATTCTTGTAGCCATGGATTTATATTTTAGGACTTATGCCTATGTATCTAATAGGGTGATGAAAAAAGCAAACTAAGTGACTATTACCTTGGGAAAATCATAGAATTTTGTTAGTAGATGTTCTTGGAAAACTCCCAAACATTCTAATTACAAGGATAACTTACATAGTTAATAAAAAATAGGATAGTTGTCTATAATATAGACTTAATGATGCCATTACTTACCAAGTTGAGGTCATTAAATTAAATACAGTCAAGGACAATGTATATAATGGTCAACATAAACTATATGAGAATAGACCAAAACATCCATAATACTCACTACACACAGATCATAAGTAAAAGACACATAAGAAAACCATTCATTACATTGTATTAATATCTATCACACATTGAAACCATATTTTATTATAAATGAGTGTTATAAATAGATTATTACAAAGTTGTGTTTCTTCATATTCCATCCTTTCAATTTGCCAAAAGGAAAGACTCTTCACATTATTCAATATATTGATTATGTTTACAAGGTTGAATACCTAAAAATAATGATATAAAACACAATAATATACAATTCACAAATGTTTCCATCCACTATGTTTTACAATTTTAGAAATCCATGTTATTTTTCCAACAACTCATATTTGAATGTTATAGTGTATCTTCTTAATGATTGCATGCTGCCCCAAGTATTTTAGGATGTATTTGGGCACACAAGGGTGAAAAATGATGATACATTTAACATACACCCACCATGAATTATACCAACTCAACTACTCATAATACTTACTTGTCTAGGTCCATTTAATATTAGTAAAAGTGGTTCTAGGACATAAATCAACATTCAGTGCTACAAGACCATCAAGAGACTTCCAATGTGTGAAATAGAGGAGTAATACTAAAAAATAGTATTATAACACCTGTGACATTCCATTTATGTCATTCTCAACATTTTTGATGATTTGAGAGAGTAAAAACTCATTTTAGTTGAAGTTCTTATTCTAACATACCTTTTAATACATAATATTGATGACACTTTTGGTAGCATACCTCACACTTTTGGTAGTCTAACAAAAGTTCCTGGTAATAAATTTAGATAATACTCACACCAAAACATCTTCAATCCAGTCAATATGGATCCCTATACACTCCCTATCATTCTTATCTCTAGTATCTAAGTGAATGGAATGGGCCTTGTTTTTTTATGGTAGGAGAGATTTGCATAGTGATGGAAGTATTATTTCCCTTTCCATTGTTGTTGGGTTGATGAAGATAGTCACATTATTGGAAAAATATAATGTACATTAATTATAACAACTCAACAAATTCATCATTATTTTATCCAATTTGAAAATTTTAGGGAGTTTAATGTCACTCTGTATCTAATGTTCATAGTGAGCATTGAAAACATAAGGCTTTTGGTTGTGCTACCATGGCTTGGTCTATGGTAAAAATATTGGATTCTACTACATAAATAAAATCAAATAGATATGGATCATGGTATCATTTTTGGCTTAGAGTAAGGCTAATCCTTGTTTCTTCTATTTATATGTCTATCAACAGAACAAATAATTATGATTGATTCATAGTTGTTATTTGGTAAGATCTCGATAGATGGATGCAAATTATATTTGTGTTGTTATAAATTATATGCTTAGGTAAATTAATTAGTATCAAACTTCAAATGGATATTATTCACAAATGGTTGTAAATATGGTTCACTCTATATGCCCCTTTTAATATCAATTTTCTTCACACCACTCTCTACTAATTATCATTGAATAGTGTTAAGTTTTTTCACATAAGTATTTTCTTTATTTAGATCTCATTGGTTGTTGGGATGTGATCCTAGATCTTCATTAGATAATTTCTAAGTTTTAGCTATCGACACTATTTGATGTGATGCACCACCTGAATGAGTGTGCCAATATCTTTGAATAGATTTCATACAATCAATGTTGAATATTGTGAGGTAGTGTGAGATCTCCCAAAACACATGATTCCAAGAAAAGGAAAAAATTTACATTAACCAATCAACCTTCCAAAAAGGAAAAGTGGGGTACATATAAATAAAATTAGGGCAACATGAGGAAGCCCCTAATTTTTTTAATTAAATAATTACATTAAAATATAATTATTCTATGAACCGTTTATAACTAACCTAAGGAAGCTTAAATAACATAGAATGGCCATATAACTATGTAGGAAAAACCCAATGAGAAATATCACTACACTAAAACCTCCCTTAAGCGTAGCTTAGGTGAGATGAGAATTGGGTCCTAGCATTGAAAGCTTGATGAGGTACCCAAGTACATAATGATGAATGTACATAGGAGGAAAATTAAGGTGGAGCAACCCTAACCCTAATAATAGCTCATAGATGAATAAATTTACTCTCTGTGAAGGTCTTATTTAGAATATCTACAATTTGTTCAAATGTTGGATATTACTGAAGATCAATGACTTGATCATTGATAAGCTCCCTGATGAAGTGCATGTGAATATATATGTGCTTGGTCTTTTGATGGAGAACCATATTACTATAAATTTGGATAGTGATTTGGTTATCATAGTAGATGATTGTTGTCTTATGAAATTGGATACTAAACTTAGTGAGAATCCCCTAAAGCTAGATTGCCTCAGTGGTGGCATTAATAGCCCCTCTATATTTTACCTCTATAGATGATAAAGAAATTGTATGTTGCTTCTTGCTTGACTAAATTATTAGACCAAAATAAAGTAATAAACTATAGCCTAAAATTGACTTTCAACTCTGAATGTCTCCATCCCAATTTGAATCTATTTATCCAGTCAAATCAACCTCTATTCCTACTCTATGGTGTATCCCATAGTTGTGTGAACCCTGAATGTAGTGAAGAATTCACTTTGCTACTTTCTAATGTAACTCATATGGATCATACATAAATTGAGAGACCAACCCAATTGAATAGGATATGTTAGGTCTATTGTGTGTGAGATAGATAAGACTGCCCACGAGTTGTTGATATAGAGTTGCATTAATGAGTGGTGTTAGACAATTAGCCTTAAGTTTCACACCAGACAAGAAGGGAGTAGGATATGGCTTAAAATTAGCCATGTTAAACCTCATAAATAAATCAAGAGAATACTTGGATTATGATAAAGTTATCCTAAAATTTGACTAAATGATTTCAATACTAAGAAAGTAGTGTAGCATTCCCATGTCTATCATTGAAAATCTATCTAAAAGTGCAGTTTTCACTACTAAGATATATATCTCTTCTTTGAGGTCACCCTGTATAAAATCACTCTTTATGTCCATTTGGTGAACATACCACTAATGTGCAGCTACAATGGTTATTGTGAGTTTGATAGATGTCATCTTGGCTAGAAGAGAAAACATCTCAGTGTAGTCTATGCTAGGCACCTGAGAAAACCCCTTTGTAACCAGATGATATTTGTACTTATTAAATGACCCATTTTCACCATGCTTCATTTGATAAACTAATTTTCAAGGGACTAATTTTCTTCCTTTGGGAAGAGGGACCAAGTCCCATGTTTTGTTTTTTATCAGGGAATTGTACTCTTCCTACATAATAGAATCCCATTCTAGAATGATATATGCCTCTTGAAAGGTTTGTGGATCTAAGGCAATGGCCAAGTAGGCATGTGAATTCCCTTGAAACTATGAATGTGTTTGCCTTATATCTAATGTATTTTTAATCCATTTTCAAACACTTTAAAGTGTCTATCTAGCCCAAGTGGGACCAAAATTATATGAGATTGGAGAATCAAGGGGTGAGTCCTCATCATCTGTAGTGTGAGTGTGAGATGGAGGAGGAAAATCCTCATCACTTCTCCCATTTCTTGAACTTGAAGAATAAGAAGAGTCATCCTCATCATTAGGAGGATCTTTAGGTGGATCTACATCACTATCAGAAGTGAAATCAATGCCCAATGAGACTTTTGAAGATTTGGGAGTGCTAGGATTATGTTCAAGTGGACCCTTGCAAAACTTGAAACTCCTTTCAATGAGAAACTCATGAGTTTTAGGATGGAGAAACCTATATCCCTTAACACCCTCTGTATACCCCATAAAGATTCAAGACTGACTCTAAGGGTCCATTATTTTTCATTTCTTCTTAGGAACATGGGCCATAATTGGTGATCCGAACACTCAAAAGTGATCTACTATAGGCTTGTGACCATCTTAAGATTCAAAAGGAGTGATTCCCTTTAAGGCTTTATGTGGAACTCAGTTTTAAATGTAGCATACATAGCTAATTACTTCAACCTAATACTGAGGAGTAAGAGATGATGATTAAAGCATGTAGTTTGCCATTTCCTTCAAGGTATGGTTCTTACATTTAGCCACACTATTATCCTAAGGAATATATGGAACTATGTGTTTCATCTAAATCCCCTCTGAGTGTAAAACTTTTCAAACCTGTTGTTGACATACTCCTCACCATTATTAGTCCTTAAAATTTTAATGGAACAATTTGACTGCTTCTTCACAAGTGCCTTGAAATCCTTAAAGTGATCAAATACCTTAGACTTTTTTTTGATAAAAAACACCTAGGTGTACCTTGAAAAGTCATCGATGAATGTGAGCATGTATCTTGTCCTGTTGAATGAAGGTTTTGAAAATGGACCCGCTAAGTCACTGTGGACTATCTATAGATTATGTTTAGCTCTCCTTTCTTTGCCCTTATCATATGTCTCTTATGGATGCTTATTAAGAATTTAGCCATTGCATATTCCATCCAATAATTTTAATTTAGGCAACCCTAAACCATGTCCTAATGACTGAGTTATTCCAAGTAATGGTAGTTTAAATGACCAAACCATTCATGCCATAGTTTACTTACCCCATCTATGTGAATAAGTAGTGCAACTGAGGGCTAATATAGGGCAAACTGTGAAAAGGTATATAACATTGATTGATGATTGGCATTCCCATAAGCCATTATGGTGTCACTATGCATCTCCTTGATGACCACTTAATCATGTGTGAACTCAACTCACTTCTCTGCACCAATGTGAGTGATTTGATATACTGACAAAAGATTGGTGGTGTTAAGAATTATCTAAAGTATTAACTTAGCTTAAGATTTTGTTGTGTTAGATTAATTTAATAATTTTAATGGGGCACGCATCTTGTATAAAGATACCCACATAAATAAACTAGATTAAATTAGTTTTCATAGTGAGTCAGGATGTAGTATTTGATGAATTTGGGACTATGAACACTATAGAGATTGATTCTCAACTTGATATGTTAGAGAGGAAAAATGAAAAAAGAGATGAGGGTTTGAGTAATGGGAATAATTCTTCAAGGTTGTGGTATGAAACTCAAATTCCTTCACTTTCCTCTTCTTCATCTACTACACAAGTTGATGACTTAAAAATTGTTGAAAATTCTCTAAGTCTTCCTTTGAATGGTGCACATGATGAGAATTCTTGTGTTCATGATTTGAATAATTTTAATAAGTATCCAAAATAGACTCAAAGTACTTTTTTTGACTTGACAATAGATTAAGTTGGATTACAGGTCCCAAGAGTTCTCATAAATAGGTGAATTATGAAACGGTTGTTACTACTTCTTCCACTGAGCCATCTACTTTTGAGGAGGCGTCTACTGAACATGTTTGGAAATAAGCAATGGAAAGTGAGAATGATGCAATACTTAACAATAATACTTGGGTTTTGGTTGATCCTCCTCCACATATCCAACCCATAGGATGAAAATGGATGTATAGGATTAAGTATAAATTAGATGGATCTATTGATAAATATAAGGCAAGACTTGTTGCAAAAAGCTATGTGCAACAAGAAGGTATTGACTATGAGGAAACATTTACACCAACTACCAAATGGCACACTATTCATATGTACTTGCCTTAGCAGCACAAAATGGTGGGAAAGTACATTAGTTGGATGTTAAAAGTGCTTTTTTTAAATGGTGATTTATAGGAAGAAGTATATATGAAACAACCTTAGGGTTGAAAATAGGTGGGTGCATAACACAAAGTGTGTAAATTGATAAAAGCTTTGTATGGGCTCAAATAGGCACCCAGGGCTTGGTATGATAAAATGGACTCATACTTAAAATCCATTGGTTTTCAACATAGTGAATGTAATGGTACTCTCTATTTTCAAGTGCAGGGTAAGAAATTGGTGATTCTTGTTCTCTATGTTGATGGCTTGTTTATCACAGGAAATGATGAAAATCATAACAAGTATGTGAAGAAGGAATTAAAATATGGGTTTAAGATGATAGATCTTGGAATTCTTCACTACTATCTAGGCATAGAGGTAACTAATAAGGAGTATAGTATTTTCATTTCACAAATTAAGTATATTTATAAGTTATTAGATAGGTTTGGCATGAGTTATTACAAACCTGCCCTCACTCCAATGGAAAGTAACCTAAATTTTTCTAAGGATGATGGCACCAAATATAGACAATTGGTGGGGTGTTTGATATATTTGATGACTACCAGGCCCGATATACCATTTTTAGTTGGAATTTTGTCTAGGTTTATGCATGAGCCTAGAAAAATTCATTAGCATGTAGAAAAAAGAGTACTTTGTTATCTTTAGGGAACGAAAACATATGGTCTTGATTACCACCACAACAAGAACTTCAAAATTATTAGGTATTGTGATGCAAATTTTGGTGGATGTGTGGATGATAGAGTGTTCATAATAGGATACACTATTAATATGGGTTCAACTATCATTATTTGGTGTTGTAAGAAGCAAGATATAGTGGCAAATTTATCAGTAGAATTAGAGTATATTTCAACATGAGATGCCTCCAGGGAAATTGTTTACTTACAATGTATTCTTGAAGATATTCAGGTTTCTCAAATTGCTCCTACATAGTTATACATTGATAATCAGAGTGCAATCAAGATGTCTAAGAATCTAGTATTTCATGCCAAAATAAAACATATGGATGTCAAATATAATTATTTGTTAATTATAGTGGTGAATAAAGCTATTGATCTAATATATTGACCTGCTACTGATCAAACAACTGATATTTTCACAAAACCCCTTGATAGGATAAAATTTGAAAAATTCAAAAAAATGTTTGGTATGTGTCCAAAGACCTAACTTTGGATCATAGGGGGGTTTGTTAGGACTTATCCGAAGTCTTAACTTAGCTTAGGATTTTGTTGTGTTAGATTAATTTAATAATTTTAATGGGTCGTGCATCTTTTATAAAGACACCCCCATAAATAAATTATATTAACATTTGGGTAGATTTCATGTTTGTGTTAATTAATAATGTGAACCATCTTTCAGGTAGAATTCCCGTAATAATTAGTTGGTTCTTACCAATGTGTGTGAAAACCTATAAATAAATGTTTATTTCATGTAAAAGGTTTAGTAGAGTAAAGGCACCCTTTCTATGTCCTTGTTTTTGGTAATTAATAAAATGCTTGTGGACCCGCACTCAGTGGGCACAAGATTCAACCTATTTTTATTTATTATTATCAGGTGGATAGTGAAGGAACACACAAAACATCATTGAAGGTCCCATCATTTACTTCTAATGATCTTTTACCACTGACTTTTGTTGAATTGTCATCACCCATTAAAATTGAAGGCACATAATAAGGCTCTATTTCTACAAATAGATCCTCTAAAGAGGCCATGTGATAGGAAGCACTTGAGTTAATAACCTAAGTCAAAGGCTAAAAAGCTATTGTAAAAAGTGCTTTGCCCTTTTTTTACCATTTTTTATATCTTTATCCTTTGTAAAATCTTATTCTAATGTGTTCTGAGATGAGGATTCATGAACACTAATGTTGTTCTTCTCAAGCATCTTAGTCAAGGTGTCAATCTTCTTCTTCATGCATTGAGATTAATCATCCCCAAGTTTCTTACATAAGTTGCATTTGAGTTTCTCCTTCATAGGTTTCCTACTTGAGGAGGACTCATTTGGTGATACCTTTGGATTAGCATCTGATTTCTGATTCTTCTTGTGCTCATGATCAGGTTTAGATAGTTTCTTCTCCTATTTGCCACTGTTAGAAGGCTTCCTCTTGTCCTAATTGATAATCAAGGCATGTGATTTTAAACACTCCAATTCACCCATTTGAACCAACTTATCTTGCTCCCAAGTTATATCAGCAACAAACTCATCAAATGATGACATTTTCCATGTGGATCCAAGTACATGTTTGGTAGCATGAAATGTAGAGACAAAAACTGAATAGTCATTACCTAATTTTTTAAGCATGGATAGAATCAACTAGTCATCTATTTTCTCAATGCCACATTATTTTAACTACAGTCTCAATGATTTAAAATTTGTAAATAAGTCTTGTAGGGTGTCATAGTCACCCGGGCTCAATGTGATGAGCACATTATCTAGCTTAGGACCCCTCATGATGTCTTACATTCCAAAAAGCTTGCCTATAATGGTCCAAACTTCATTGGGAGTTTTTGAAGATTCAAAATGAAATATAAGGTTGGGAAACATTGATAGACATAAGAACCCATAGGCCTAATCACACCTATTTTACCACTTAACCTTTTGTGGATTTGTAGATGGTTTACTTTTCTCACCCATAGTGATTCGATAGAGTCCTTTACCTCTCAAGGTGAGTTGCATTTTAGACTTCCATTCAAAAATATTAAATAGTGTGAGTGGTTCAATGTTTAGATCCATTAATGTAGAATATAATGAGACAAAATTTTATAATTGAAATGAAAGCAAAGAATAAAAATAACATAGTATAAGTACCCCTTGAACTATCAACAATACCCCCTGAAGTTACAATGCACATACTCTTAGTCTTCGACGTTAGGCATAGTCAAGAATATGTCTATGAGTAATCAATGTGATAAAGTATGAGAGGGATTTTGGGCACAAATGATAATGCATCCAAGAGGAAAGGTACAAATGTTTGAAAAGATTTTTAAGCCATTACACCATGTGAAAAAATGGATGTTACAAAAGTCCTAAAACAATGTCACCATTGCGTAGATCCTGAGAAAATATGCACTTTCATAAAAGATGAAACTTAAAAAAGAGTTAAATATTGAAATTTATATCACTTACAAGATCCTACTCCCACATATTCCTAGACCGTTTCCAAAAATGGATTTTTTTTGCAAATGTGTGATTTTTCATCCAAAAATCCATACTCTATTTCTTCATACCTTTCACCTTAAATTTGACACCTTCCTAAATGTCACTCGAGGTTTCTCAATTACTTTACTTCAGTTTCTTGGAGAATTAAGACTCCTTTGAAAAATTTAATTAGTCTTGTAGTGCAAATCGAGCTTTAGACCAGCTACTACTTCAAGATTTTGAATAACTACAACTTCGGGGTTTCAAAACTGCTTTGCTAAAAAAAGTAATGAGTAGTCAGTAATCACCCTTGGAAAACCTAAGTAGGTATTTATAGTATATTTTGAGTTCTTATAGCTGCATTAATTTAGGTTTTTTTAACTACTTTACTTCGTTGAACAAGAAGTAATTGACCTTGGAAAACCCAAATAGGTCTTCCTAGTGTATTTTGGGTTTCTTGACTACTTTACTTCTCCTAGAGTGAACACCCTACTAAATCTTGATTAATTACCAGTATTCATGGTTGAGAAACTCAATTACTTCCAAGTAGTTAGGTTGGAGAAGCCCAATTGCTTTTTCTAGTATAGTTTGGGTTTTTTGAACTACTTTGCTTCATGAATTTGAAGTAAAGTAATGCCGAAAGCATGAATGGGTCTTGCAAGAAAGTTGTAGCACTTTGAAAACTTGATTTAGTCTAGAATTAAGTAATGGCCCCTCAAAAACCTAATTTGGTCTATGGATAATATTTCAGGACTTGTAGGCTTGATTACTTCATCTGTATGGACATCCGGCCAGATGGAAGAAATTAATTTATAGGAAAATCCATGAACTTTCTCAAAAATCTAAAAGTAACCCATTTTAGATCTTAAAAAACCCAAAAAATATATGCAAATGGATTTTTCATCAAAGTCATTTTGACATGAATTTTGAGGTAGATTAATAAAATGCCTCCAAGGTAAAAAATGGCAACCAAAATAGAAGAAAAACCAACAATGATGAATATATGAGGATCTTACCAGGGAGTTTGATGCATGAGGCTATCAGGAGGGCTCTGATACCATGAAAGAGTGTGCTAATATCTATAAATAGATTTCACACAATCAATGTTGAATCCTATGAGGTAGTGTGATAGCTCCAAAAACACACGATTCCAAGAAAAGGAAAAAAATTGCATTAACCGATCAACCTTCGAAAAAGGAATAGTGGGGTATATATAGAAAAAATTAGGGAAACATGATGAAGCCCATAATTTTTATAATTAAATAATTACATTAAAATATAATTATTTTATGGACCATTTATAACTAACCTAACGAAGCTTAAATAACATAGAATGGCCATACAACTGTGTAGGCAAAACCCAATGGGAAAAAGCACTACACTAAAACCACCTTTATTGTTTCAAAAGTTTTCTTTATTGTACATAACCTAAATATAATAATTTGATCTTATTGGGGAAATATGCAATCTTTAAAATTCTTCTTCATTATTCATCTTGTGAATGATTGTTGGTTACTTTTCCTTTGTATCCCTTTTGTCACTACTTCATTCCTATAAATAATTACTTAATCTTGTGTTGACATCATTATGAATTCTTTTCATATTATTCCTTCATCATTGTCCTTATTTCCATTGATACTCTATGCCATTATATTTTCAAATTGTTATTCGATAACCCATGGTATAGAGATCATACTATACATATATACACTATAAACCTACAAAAAGACAAGAAAATATGAAATTAAAAAAAAAAATTAAAAAAAAAAAAAATCACAACATGGTGCAACTCAATGCCCACTCAATTTTTGGTGTTAGGTTAATAGATATCATTGTCAATAAGGTTTAATCCTACAACCATTTATGCACCTTTTAATAATGGTTCCTTGAAGTACCCTTAGTATTATTTTTCCTTGCTCTGACACTTTGTGGATGGCATAGGGTCCTTCCACTGAATGCACATTTTACCTACATGTGATTGAGATATATATGATTTAATAACATTATCTTCTATAAATAAAAAATTTCAGAACATATATTATAATCATTCCACCTTTTGAATATGCTTATTTATTTTGTGTCCAAATCATTCTCTTTAGAATTTATTCCATGTGAGTTCAATCTAATAACCTTGCTTAAAGTGAACATTGATCTCCAAACCACATTATCAATGAGATTTATAGACTTGAAACTATATATTATATACCAAATTGTAAATGAGTGAACCTTATCACACACTTATAATTAGTCTTGTATGCCCATAAAATCACATGGATCTAATCTTATGAATCATCTCCTTGCACATTTCATATTTTTATAAGCATCTTCTCAAGGACTTTGTTGGATGATTCTACCTATCTATTTTCTTAAGGAAGATATAATATGATTTTTTGGTATGATATCATAAATTATTCTATTGGGGTCATGATAGTAGTATTAGATAAGTGTGTTTGTCTATATCTGACCAAATTCATTGGACATCTCAACTTGGTAATGATGTTCTCGTATAAAAAATTGGTTACACATATTACACTACAACTTGGTGTCACAATAAATTCTAACCATTTGGTGAAGTAAGCCATTGGAATAATTATATACCTTACATGAATATATTTTTTTGTGGATTAATATGGCCTACATATTCAATTTTCCATTACCCAAAAGGTTACATTACTAACATCACACTCAAAGGCATTTCATCCCTTTAATTTGGCCATCCTATTCTTTGAAAAATGTCACAGTGATTTGTAACTCTTTGTGCATCCAATAAAAAGGTAGGACACCATAGGATACTCTATTATATATTCCTCATAGTTTATTCTCTCATTAAGTTTCCTCCTATAATTCCCTAGTGTGCTTCTTCATGAAATTGTAATATCTTGTGTTCTAAGGCTAATTTGTGAAACACATCATCCTAACCTATTTTTTTATATAAACGCATTGATATTATTGAAAGGTATGGCTCATGTGATCATCTAGTTTTATAATTACCAAAATAATTTACATGAAATACTCCCTTGTCTATGAATTTGTCTACATCCTAGATATTTTATGCAATTGTAGTGACTCTGGATAAGTGTACATCTAATGACTCATATTATAATTCTTATAGATCCTCAAAATTACTTATTAGATAATATTTTCTCTTCCAAGGTTCAAATTTATTTTATACTAAAATTCCTAAAATAACATCAACCACATGGATAACCTTTTACCTACCATATGCTTATTCATCAGGTATCATATAACCATATGGATTTAAAGATTTAAAATGGTGTTTCTAAGAGATAATTTTTGGATTTTATAAGTTGAAACATAGTCTCCAAGGCATTTTACTTTTTTTTAGTTTATTTATTCTATGTTTCTAATAATTTTTTATCTGTGAAGTGAATACAATGATCCAAACCTCTGTCTTCTAGCTAATACAAAACATCTACTACAATGGTTCCTAAAGCATCTAGGTGCACATTAAATGGATTACTCCAATTAGGTAAAACCAATATGGGAGTTTTTAACAACCTCTATTTCAAATCCATATGATATTTATAACATTCATTAGCTAATTTAAATTTTGAATCTTTGCATAATAATCTCTCCATTGACATAACTATAATTGTGCACCATTTTTTCAACTTATGATAATAGTGTGTATGTTTTAGGAAGTAATAACTTTGTTAGAGCTTGTAAGAGGTCACATATTCTTAATGAATATTATTTATCTTGATCAACTAAAATTCCATCACTACACACTATGTGCCTTAGGAGAACACCAAATGGTTTAGAAAACAAATAAATTTTCAAGATTAAATCAATGCACAAATCTCATCATAGTTATAGCATGAGTATAAGCTTTATTAAATTTTATTTTAATAGATATAATAAAACCCAATCATGAACCTAGAATTCCAAAAATTCATTTATGAAATATTTGAACACAATGACCACAACCATAGAGAAAATAGTAGGAACATACTTGATAATAAAAGGCATTGTATTGTATGTAAATGATCCCCATTACATTAAAAATGTCATTTTTGTGTTATAATAAGATACTATAATTATATAATGATAGCCACTTAATCCATCTATTATAGAATAGACTTTGTGCCCTATGACGGACTTTATAACTTCATATTTATATGGAACTATAAATGGGTAATTTATGTAGGCATTATTCAATGCCATGTATTCCCCACATAATTTGATTTATTTTGAATTTTTATATTTCATCACCATTATAATTACCCATTATGTATTGTCTCTCAGATAGATAATACCTACTTCTTGCATGTGGTTAATTTCATTGTTAACTTTAAGCTTCATATTTGGATTTAGCCTATATGGGTGCTTCTTAATAGGCTACGCACTCTCCTTGATTTATATCTAAATATCTCCAAATGAATGAAATTTTATCTTTACTTTTTAAAACATTTTTGGGAACTCATTTTGATAATCTTTCATTAATTACAAACCTTCTGATATCTTTTGCTATGTTAAATAGTCAAAAAAGGTTACAATTTTGAGTGCATCCTCAATACCAATGTTACCTATTGATTTATTTAATCTATCTTGATATGTATTATTAGACTCACTTGGCATATATTCTCTAGAGTGTCCTCTACCCTTCTTGTTCTTGAATGTTTGAATTTCATAGATGCACATGTTTAATTTGCTATGTGATTTTGGATTTTTATTCTTCTAATTATCGTTTAGCTTTGAAGAAATCATTTAAGTCATAGTTCTCATCATTGAGACTAAATTTAATCTATTATATATCATCAAAAATTATATTATATGGTCTCACTAAAAATTCCTCTTGTGATCTATTGTCCTTGTAATTTTTGATAGCTAAATTCAAATCTATAATTGTTTCTTCTTGTGAAGTTGAGTTCATCATAGTACTTAGATCTTCTTATTAGACATAAATTAAGAATAAAATAAATTTATGAATATTTTTATATACAAGGGTATTCTCATACTCAAAGGTAATGGTTTGAATAAAATATTGCTAAACTTATAGCCAATTTTTAGTTTACCACATGTATTCTTGGTGCACATATATCATGCTATTGGGATATGTGCTAAAGTATACTTGAATACATTTACCTAGTATTTGGTAACTACACCCAATGAAAACCATACATCAACAAATTTATGAATATGAATTTCTAAACATTATCCTTCCAATAAAAAATAACATTTATTTGTGATCATAGGTGTTATTCATAATTAAGCTCATAAAAAGTTGTAATCATCTTACTAGTGAAATTTATTTGAACTTTGTATTACACACCATGTTTCAGTAGTGCCCTTAAAATTATAATTTAGTGTAGTGACTTGATGATCTACATTTGGAAAATATTTTTCTATTTTGAAAATAAATTTCCCTAAGTCCTTAGATGCAAAATATTGAGGTAATTGACACTTTGTATGAATAACCATTATCATTATTCTCACCTTATGGTATCTTCTTACCAAATTTAGCATATGGGTATCTGAATCATCCCTAAATAAAGACATATATTCTAATAGTATAATACCTTCCTATGTTTTTTTGGTATAATCCATGTCTATTGCACCCACTTGATATTACAAATCTACTTCAAACCTTGTTGGTGATGACTAATATAAAGACTTACAATACATTATATGGGACAATGGACCTTTTTATTTTCTTATCACATGTCTATATTAAGGTTTCTATATTTTTTCAAAAATTTTAAATGGTTTTATCTTTGGATGGAAAATTTTGAACTTTACATCTTGTTATGCATTGTGCATAGGATTTTTATAAATTTTAAACTAATTATTTTCCCCATTGTCATAGGGTGAGTCAGATTATTTAAGAATGATATAAGGCTTGATTTCATATTTATTTAGAGATATGATAATAATATTATCCCCTTGGTGTGCTTCTAACTAAGTATGCACTATGTTGATGATCATCTACCCATTGTATGTCAACTTCATGCATGTTATTGTGTTCCATTGGTTTTCATATCTATGACTTAGAAATCACCTTTCATACTTATATCAACATATTCAAATTATAAATATTCTAGTTTCCCAACAAGTTCTACCCTTCTATAGTCTATGAAACTCAACCAAATTGGGTTATAATTGAGATTAGGTCATATATATTATACTTACAAAATTTAATAAAATAATTTGAACCTCGTATCTTTCCAATTCGATACCCATTTGAGAGTCTACATCCCATGGTTCCTTGTCTTTACATACCATACCACCTTATTTGTGTGTCATTTCCCTCTTTATGTGTAGTCTAACAAATTATGTAGGAGATTTTTGATATTATGTTAAATATTCTCATTTCACAAAGTGATTACCACTATAAAATCATTAACTACTCCATCCTAGTTCATAATGCACATGATCTGACCATACATATATGAATAAATGACTACAACATCACTCTTAGACATACTCTAGTGTTGTATGTTATGTTATATCTATCTAACTTGATACATTAAAACCTTTTCTCTTGTATTATAAGGATATTTTTCTTACTTTAACTCTGAAATTTTTTGATCTTGTAACATCTCCAATGGTTTTAATCCTTATGCTGCATTCTAGTGCTGAGTGAATGCTTATATGTACGTAAGATCCCTTGGGTGAGAATTGACCATGTTTACATTTTCACCAGTTTTTATTTTACCTACTTTTATAACATAAGACAATAGTGTATATTATGTTGTCTTATAACTCTATAATATGCACAATATACATGAATTTGAATATTGTTGGATAATTTCTTGTGAAGTGGTTGTAACCTCCACATAGCTAATAGATAATTGGTTATCCATCTTGTCTTTCATCTAGTTTGTGATTAAATCCTTGATTAATACCTTGGTACCCATATATATATCCTTCTTATCTCTTTTAAAAACCCAAACCTTAATTTTATTTACCACCATATCCTCCTCATCATGGTGAACTCCACACCTATGTCTAGTTACCATCATATCCCCCATATATACCTTGGGGAGAAGATGGGGTCCATCTTGTTGAATGTTTTTAGGGTAATGTAATTTTACATTAATAATGATATTAAAGAGATGGAAAATTACATCATGTCTATTACTTTGAATACTATGATGTCCATCCTAATAAGCCCTAAGGATGATATTGAGTCACAATTTTAATTTCAATATATGATTTTTTAATTCCTTATTTTGTAACATGGATTTGGAGCTTAACTACTATGAATACATTTTAGGTTATGTTTTCCTTCAATTATAGAAGAGCTCTAAATTTTATATGATTATGATTATATAGATTGTATAAATTGTAGTGTATACTTTGATATCTTTTGGGTATACTATTGTAAGGAATGAAATTTCATAGTCAAAAATACTACTACCTGGTAGATCTCATAGAAATCTATTTTTACTTTTAGGTAGTCATTCCTATGGTTTTCCTATTTTATACACTCTCTAAACCACAATCCTAGCTTGGTCTTATTACTTTCATGCGGCTCATCCATCTTGCATAAAATAACATATATCATTACACCAACCTTTTTAGTACACTATGGACTTTCCCCATAGTCTTCGATCTAATCCACTTGGAACATAAATTCTCTAGCATCTTACCTTGAAAGTGAACTAGGTTTGATCAATGAAAAACCTAATTTGAGGTCTTAGATGATATACAGATCATGCCACCTTATTTATATCTTGTAATAGAAAATTCACTTTGTTCATTAAATTAGAGAACCTGCAATCATAGTCACATACTTATTCTCTAAATCTTTGAAAAATTTATTTAAAATTTGGTATTTTTTGTCTCACATATCTATTCATTTTAAATTACCCTATCAAATAATTTTTGACATCCTAAAAACTCTTTTTTTTTGGCATACCTTTTTTACATGAACTCTAGAGCTATTCCTATTAAGGATCCTATGAGATCTCACTTCTTTAAATCATCCACAATTACATTTTTAACATTCCATTTCCTCTCTTAGATTAACATCTACTACTTAGAGTTAGTAGACCCATCATACAATGATAAAGTGATAAAATATCCTATATTGAAAGCCATGATTCTTGTGTTTGCACCTCAAACTACTAGTTGATATGGACTAGACTTTTCCAATGGCTTAATATTTATTGTGAACTAAAATCCAAACTCAATCAATTTATTCTTATCTAAAACATTCTTAATGTCTTTAATATAATTTCCAAATTTATCTATAAAATAATTGAATCACATGTTATATTTACTAGATTTTACACTTTTTATTATAATTTTTTTTGATAAATTAAGCACAAGGGATTACAACCCTTGAAATGAATGATCCTTGTCTATGAATCCTAATTCATTTGAATTTTAACCTACTTTAATCCTATGATTTAAGATAAATTATTTAAAATATTGTTCCTTCTCTTCTCCAAATAGTATTCTCTATTGTAACTGCAATCTAAAACTACCATCTAACTAATCTAACTTCTCATATTATCTCTTTCCACTCTCTTCCATCTCTTCTATATCCATTTTTCAATCTATGCTTATTTATAATATCTCATCTATACCATATCTTCTTTCAGGACCTCTCATTTCCTCATCTTCATAATCTATAGCTCCTCATTAAGCTCACATTCCTTCTTTATCTACTAAACTATTTAATCTACTCCTACTCATAACTACATTAATATTGTTTTGTTTCTTCCATCTTATCTATTGTCACAAGTCTAACTCTAGTCTCAAAATTCACTTTTCAATCTACTTCTTTGTGTCCTCTATCTTCTATGTACAAGTTCATGTTTTTATTATCTATTGTTCATTATTTCACACATTCCCATAATTCTAGAAGTGAATAATCCATTTTAGCTAGAATGGTCACCATGATATTCTCCAAAACCAATATTTTAAGAATGATATTTAGTCATTACATAACTTTTCCCTAGATACCTCTTATAAAAAAATCCTACACAACTTCAGATGTGATGTACCCTTAGATAAAAAAAACTCAATATCTAGTTAACCATCTTAGAATGTTTCAAAGTTCCATGTTCATCACACCATTTTTAGTAGAGGTTCCTCAAAAAACCATCATAACATACTAATATGTGATTTTATTCAAAGTAAACTATAGGCTCATAATGCAGGAAGAATTATAGAAAGATTGAGTAGTTATTTAGTTTAGAATTACATGTTCATTCAAAAAACAAAGAATTCAATTATAAAAATTGGTAGTTAATGTTATTTAATAAAAAAAACTTAAGTAAAATAGAGTATCATTTTGTATGAAACAAATTTGAAAAAATACATTAAAAAAATCCATCATCATATCTTTATATTAATATATATATTTTAGAATTATTTTCCTTTACAATTGCTCACTATATATATACTTTACAAAGATTTATCACTTTGCATTATGTCTTTCCATTTATATATCATAGGAGTCATTTTGTATTCTAAAATATTTAGGATACATACATAAGACTAATAGATAAAAAAATATATACATTATACAAATTGATGTACATCACACACTTGTCATGCATTTACACTATGATTTTACAATCCTAATTCTACTACCAAAAATTGAGGTAATTTATTGGTAGTAGACTTAGGATTATAAATTTACAATGTATAAGTATTACAATTACATGATGTATATAAATCTATATAATGTATATACCTTTTTATGTATTCATCCTATGTATATATCCCATAAGAGTGAAGAATATAAAAATAATCATGTGTGTTAGACATGGAAATACAAAATAAGCAATAGATATTTTTAAGGTCAATATATAATGATCAGTTATAAAGGAAAATAATTCTAAAATATAGATTTTAATATAGAGATCCAATGATGAGTTTTTTGAATGTCATTTTGTACTTTTTTGTGCATAGTATAGAATATATTTTGCTCATGGCTATTTTATTACACAACATGAACTACTAATTTGTATAATTCAGGTCCATGTTTATTGAATGAACATAATTCCAAACTGAATGAATACTCGATATTTCTATAATTCTACTTATGTTTTTAACATGTAGATTACTTGCCACAAAATCACATATTATCATTCTCTCATGGTTTTTCTAGGAAATTTGATAGCATAGGGTTTGATAAGCAATGGAAACATATTACATCTAATATACTTCTTATAGTAGACAATTCAATTATTTTGTTTATGTTTTCTTCAATCAATATTACACCATATTTTAAAATGATGAATCCAATAATACCAAACTTTTATACATAAATTTTCATAGATCATTTCCATTTGTAATAGTTCTAATACCATTCTCAAATTATTTTAAGTTCTCTTTGTTACTCTTATTAAATATAAAAATACTATTAAAATAGACTAATAGAAATTTATAAATATAATCTCATGGGAAAATGTTCACCATCCTATGTGTTATTTGAATTGGAAAATATAACTAGAGTCACAAACCACTCATATAAGCCATCCTTGGTATTGAATATTTTCCTCCATTCCTCTCCTATAATCAAAATTTAATTGTAGCCACTACATAGGTCCATTTTAATAGAGTATGTAGTTGTTACAGGTATATCAATCATGTCATGTAGTATCACTCAATATTGCACCCTATATAGGTTTTTCAATCCTTCTCTAGATTGAATGAAGCATTGGATTACCTCTAGGCCTATGGGTTTCCCATAACAAAGGTAAACCACTAGGTTTAAGGGCTATCTCCCCATATTAGTCTTTGATAGATTATCACCTATACTATTTTATATGATTAGATGAAAATTGATATAAGGAAACATTAAAATGACCTATTATAACAAGGTGATACACCAAATTGACATCCAATATACTACCATGACTTGAACTATGAAATATTGCTCACAAGATTGGTTTCAACCTCCTAGATTACTCTAACATAAGTATTTCAAACATGAAGGTGATATGTACCACACTTTTCAAGGTGAGTAGACAAAATGCATAATCATAGACACTAATTCTACCCCTTAAACTTAGATATAGACAATGAAACTAACTACACTTCATGTGACATGTTAGAGAGTGAATTAATTGCACACAACATGAGATATTAAGATGAATACAAGGATAGGTGATTATCACTTATCATTCAGCTTTGTACTACTCCACACACTTAGATAAGGAATTATAGAAAAATAATAGATTAAAATATTTATTTAAAGTCAAACATTAGTATTCAAACTAGTAGGGCTTGACCATACTAGACATGGATTAGATACAAATGCCAAAAATGCTTGCATATATGGAGGATAGGAGAGGAGAGAGAAAAAGAGAAGATCAAGAGTCATAAGGCCAAGTGCCAAGACATATATACCAATTAAAATTCAAGAGAATTAAGTTTAAAATATATCATTAAGTGGGTTTGGATAAGTTTCCATCATAAATGTATCATTCTCCCTTAAGTTTTCATAGAGACTCTTCATGTTCTTCTTTGAAACTACCTTTTGGTGATGAATCCACTTGATTTATTAAATACATATTAGGAATCCTTGACACATATGAAATGTCTTAATAATGTGGAAACATGATTGTGATAGCAATAAAATAATCTTGAATTGATGAACTTCTCATGGATATTTGTTATTGAATTTCTAACAACCACTCACTAGCATTTTTAGGCTTGTCTTCACATTTATCACTACTTGAATTCTTGTTTCTAAAATAAAGTTTGTTGAAAATGTGTTAGATATCTCATCAAACCCTCTTTTACTTTTGCTATATCATATGGACTTTAATGAAACTCAATACAACACTTATCATCTTGCTCATATGTAGTCACTCTATCTTTTCACTATGCTAGCTCAGACTTCCAATAATGAATGGTCTATAAAAGGTGTTCATATGTACAAACATGGTGATATTTTAGTATTATGTGTTATATTAAGTCTATAAACACCTTTCATAGTGATTTCATCCATCCATTCCTTTCTATACCTGTGAAACACATCAAATCCTATAAAATCAACTGAATTAGGCATGTCTGTATAAGTGATGGTACAAAAAATATGGATGATGAGGAACCTAAGAGAGTTACACAGAGGTCTAAAAAAATTTCAAGTCCATTTTACTCCTATATGCATATAGTTTCATGTTTTCTCCGTCAGGTACAAGCAAGGGTTTTGGAGGATTTTAGGTCTCTTAGTTTCTTAGTGATGATTCATAAAGTTTAAACATTTAACCCCTAAACCAATTATAAAAATCTTGAGTTAATGAACCTCCTAAACTACTCATAAGTTATTGAGGAACCATGCAAATTATTCATACAAATGTGAGCAAAAGAAAATGGTCTCTTGATATTCTACTTGCTTTTTGGGTACCCCTAAGAGAAAATGAGGCCAAAATGACCAATTATGTACTATACTATGCAAAACTATAGATATAATTTACTCTCCACTATCCATAAAATTTATTCAAATGTATTGGAAGGATCTCATGATATTAGGGGTGAATATAGGTGCATTTAGGGTTCACACCTAGTTTTAGGCTTAGTCTATATATACTATGTATTTGATCACTTCTAAGTGATACTAATGGTTTTGGGTGGTTCTCTAAGTTTATTTACATCCAATTAAACTATAAACATTACCATTAATTTAACCAAGTCTCTCTCATTCATTTTTTTTTCCATTCACACATTAGGTCTATAGACTGCATGGTTCTAAAGTATCCTCTATCTGAAACAAAATTGAGGATAATCCCCCTATTGGTTTGGATCAACTGAGGTAATGATCAGAATATTTAGGTAAATAATACATTATATACCAATTTTAAAATATTTATCATACTTTTTGAGCCTTAAAATTTCTAAAACTCCCAATACTTGTTTCATGAAATAATGACTGTGTGCAAGTGTTTTTGGTTGAGTCTAAGAATTTTAAGTTATGGTTATCTTTGTTCTTCCTTAAATTTGAGGATAACCTAAAATTATTATGAAATAAATATCAATATGAAATATATGTAATCATCTTCAACTCATGCCTCTATCTATCAACCAAACCTATGTTTTCCATTAACAAGAGATCAGTCTGTGTATGGGTTAAATTTTAGGTGTCCATTAGGTGGATCAAGTGATGCTTGTAGGTATGTATTTGTGTCTAAGCATTGTGTTTAATATTTTTGGTTTCATCTCAGATCACTAATACCATTTCATATAAAATTTCTTTTCATCAACTAAATTACATCCTTTATTATCTTAGACTAGTCTACGCTCTAAGTCTAAATTGTATGTATCCATACTTAGGGAAACCTAATATTTCCTATAGGTGTAGATTCCTACCTTGAGAACTATGTTTCCATCCATTTTAATCTTATTTGGGTCATTAAGGTCATATCAAAACATGAATGTAATTATTTATTCCTTGGAACCATGCATCATTTCTTGTCATCAACACCATAGGTGTTACTTACAAGTTATAGGTTCATTTGGTCTCAATTGCACTATATTTCACTGCATATTTTTAGTAAAAGCTTGGATGTTTTAAAATTTCATCTAACATCACTCTATCTTGACCAACCACCTTCTCTTTCTATTCAAGTGCTACTAATAATCCTAGGTTACAAGAAAGAAAACATTAGGCATATCTATACCTCGTAGATCTTTACCAAAAGATAGCACTATGTTGAATAAAGTCTCATTTTGGAGAAGTTATGGTAACATCTCCACCAAGAAAATTTTCCAACCAAATAACTCTATGAGTGCCAATGAAGGATCTAAATGTAGAGTTGATTGTGTTTTAATATATATAAAACTTCAAACCAATTTCAAACATTTCAAGTCTCTAACATGAAGTTTAAATCTTTTAACAACCATTGTTTGAACATTATTACATAGTCCTGTAGTTGACTATTTCAAGACTTCTTGATTATGCTTGTGTCTTAGGCCTAGTACTTCATCAATGGCACTCTTAAATACAAAATTAAAATGGATAAACCAATTACCATTCTCTAAGGGGAGAAATATAGTTGTGTTTTCTTGATCTTGAAGCCATTTATAGAAAGCAAAACACTACAATTGATGACATAATGTTCTACAAACCAAAGGCGTTCAATCTTAGCAAAAAGAGGATGGTCTTTTTAATCCTTTCATGTGCACATGTTCCAAACCAACTAATACCAAAATGAAAATAATGTAAATTCTCTTTCAACTTATATACATTAATTGGTTCACATAAACCAATGTAAAAGATGAAAAAAGTTAATGTATTGGGGTTATGCAAGTAGTTTGGAGTCATTAACATTCTTAATGATGGTTAATGTATCACATAACACCAATCATATAATTATTTCCATGGAATGGAAGCAAAAATTTATTGGTAACACTCAAAAAGTGCACTCATTTGAACTTTGCTTCTCCTATTTATACTAACTAAAAATTGGTTAACCTTATAGACCTACCCAAGAGAGTGAGGAGATAGAGAAGTCTATTTTTGGTGGTTTTAGACCTATTGAAGATTCTCAAGCCTAAAACTAACTTGTGTGGATCTGAAGAAACTCTTCTGAAGTCCTCCCACATGCTAAGTCTATCACTTAAGTTATACAACTACCTAAAACTATCTATTTTATGTTGATCCTCTTAGGTGGACATTGAACTTGTAATTTATCAGTTTCAAAATATTTTATCTAACCATTATTGACATGTGGTACATCACATTTTATCTTGAAACCTTTTCATTTCATGTAGAACTATACCATGTCATTAAATGACCCAAAAGTATGCCCTAAGATGACATAAGACCAACCTAGAAAAACTTGACCAAGGTAATACATCTTATGTGACTTCAATAATGACCATGTGACCATTTTATAACCTTATATACCTATGAAAGTTTGAAATTATATGGTTGATTGACTTAATTTAACCATGGGGTAAAATTAGTCAACATTTTGGTGATTTCTTATGGGTGGCATACCATTTATGTTAAGGACCAATTACTTTCTCCTATCTATTGGGATATGGAGTCACCTATACACTACACTTGACACTAAAATTCCTTTGAACATACTAAAAACACACACAAAACATAACAAGGAAATAAACACACAAGGAAAAAACTAAATGTCACACTTGTGCTCTTTAAGCACTTAGGGAAACCACACACAAAGATATGGATCAACACATACCTACTCTACTATGTACATAGATAACCTTCGTATCATCAATAGTAGGGATTCAAGTTGATCCCATTCACTAGGATAGGTAAATCCTCCCCACTCATTCTTTCCAATTTAAAGGAGTTGTTTTTCTTGTACTTAATGATGATGTATGGCTAACTCCACAAAGTATCAAACTTGGTATGTCTTCATATATTTGCTCTATATTCATCCAACTTTAGTACTATGTCACCCTCTTAGAAGTCTCTTGGAGTTGATTTATTATCAAAATATCTCTTCATTAGCACTAGATTATGCTCTATGGCTTTGTGAACATTATCTCGAGTCGCCTAAAACTCCATCAACTCTATCAACCTCACCTTCATTGGAGTATTTTCAATGAATTCTAATTGATGTGCTTGCTCTAATTTAGGTAGTTCATAAGATATGGAAAGCCTAGATTTACTCCCATAACTAAGAACAAAATGAGAGTTACCTATTGACCTATTAGGAGTGATTCTATCAGCCTATAAGGTCATCTTCAATTTAGTGTGCCAAGCTCTTTGATTTTTCTCTAAGGTCTTGATAATTCTAATTATATTCTTATTCACACACTCTGCCAACCCATTACCTTGAGGGTAATCATTAGATGATGTATCCAAATATATACCATTACTATTTTCCCAATCAGTTGTCTTAACACCCATAAAAGCAAGTGGATTATCTAAAATGATGGTAGGAGTTCCAAACCTTGAAGTAATGTTTTCATAGAACACCAAGATAACACTCTAATTGGCCTTCTCCAATGCAATTGTGTCAACCCACCTTGTAAAGTATTAGTTTTTATAATAATCCAATTGTGGCCAACACTTGATGGAGGATTTATAATACCAATGAAGTCAAGACTGCATTGCATGAAGGGTTGATCTACTTGACTAGGTCTCAAAGGGAGAGTTTAAAGCTTTTGTTTACCTACAAATAAATCACATTGTACACACCTTCGGACCCAAGAATAAAATTCTTTGAAGAGGCTAGGCCAATATTATCCTACCCTCACGATCTTTTTGTCTTTGGTTCTTGGATAAAAATGACCTCCTACTATTCCATCATGAAACTTTTCATTCAACACTCCAAACTGGTCATTGTCAATGCATATCAACAATAAACCATTTATAACTCCTACAAAAATTATACCATAATATAATGAGGAATAGATTATAATCTAAAATAAGTTATTTTGGATTTTCTCAATCCATTAGGACACTCACCACTTTAGAGAAATATTATGATGTTTTGTGTCTAACTTTGTAGAGGTGTGGCATCAACTCATTAAAGGCAATCTTAATTGACCAAAGCTTCTTCTTTTGGTTCATGGAGGTTTGAAGCTAAGTGTTCACAAATACCCTTACGTATTACCAACTTGGTCACCTTGATGTCAACATCATACCCCACTACATTTATAATCCAACCTTCCCTCTTTTCATTGATGTCTTTTCTCAAAAGGAACTCCTTGGTGTTAGGATGAGAAACCATAATGTGTATCCTATTATTTGAAACTATATGTCTAAATTTATTTAGTTCTCTTACAACAACAAGGACTTGTTTCTCCACAATTGTATACTTGACTTCATAATCCTCCCAACCTTGACTAAATAATTCAATTAGTTGTTCAATATCTTCATCATTATTTTGCAAAAGCATAATTAAGATAGTATCAAGGTTATCAAATGAATATAACATGAATTTTTTTATCAAAATTAGGTTTTACAAGAGTGAGAGCTTATGAAATTACTTACTTAATGGATACAAAACTATTCTTATCCTCTTTAATCCAAGTGAAAACTTTATTCTTATTGATCATGGTTATGATAGTCTTCACCAAAGATGCAAAACTAGGTATGAATATTATCACAAAGTTTGTCTTATCTAAGAAACTTTTGAGTCCTTTCTTGTGTACAAGAAATGAAAGGCATACAATATCCTTTATTTTTTTAGGTTCATTGGGTAGGCCACCCTTATAAATAATTTTTCCTAGGAGATTACCTTCATGGATAACAAAGATGTACTTTGTTGGGTTAAGAAATACTCCATACTTCCTACGCCTTTCAAGTAGTTGCATTAGGTGTTTCATATGCTCATTTTCATCCTTGGAGAACATGGTTATATCATCTAGATACACTAACAACATATCATTGATTGTAATTTTGAAAGCCATGTCCATTTCCCTTTGGAAGGTTGAACCAAAATTTGACAAGCCAAAGGGCATCTTCTTATAAGCAAAGGTCCACAATTTTGTAATAAATGTTATCTTGAACTAATCATCCTCATTCACTAAAATCTGATTATAATAAAAATATCCATCTAGGAGTGAGAATGATTGGGAACTTGAAATAACTTGTAAAATATGATCGATAAGAGGTAAGGGGTAATGGTTTTTAGGTGACACCCTATTGAGATATATAAATTCCACACAAAGTATTTTTCCCCCATTCTTCTACCTAACAAGCACAAGGTTAGCTACCCAAGTTTAGTGCTTAATAGGGAATATTATCTTAGATTCAAGGAGGGTGGTGAGTTCTATTCTCAAGAGTTGTTAAATCTTGGGATTGATAGCTCTTTGTTTTTGCCTAATTGGTTTAAATCCAAGTTCTATCTCAATGGTATGATGGGCTAGACTAGGATCAATCCATTTATATATTTATATTCACAAGAAAATATATCATATAAATCCCTACACAAATCAATGAATGCTTGTTTTTATGATGTGAAACATGTTGAGGCCAACATACCCCCAGTTTTTGAAAATTCAGATCCTTGAAAAACCTTGAAGATTAAACATGAAAATATGGCATGTTAGTATCGTTTGAATATCATTCACTTCATTAAAAATAGGTTTATTAATCATATTTTTATTTAAATCTACCTAAAATTACTAATAAATGATCTTCATGTCTTTGTTTTTAGGTTTCATGGTGTTTTTCCTGAGAAATTCATGTTTTAAAACCCTAGCAAAACCCTTAGTTCAAATTTGACTACTGGCAGGAACTAAATTGGTGGGAACCTTTGAAACTTACTTTATACTTAGGAATAAAATTCATATTTAAATCTTAATCATGTTTTTTAATGCTACTAAAGGTTAACCTAAAATATTTTTGGGTCCCCTTTGTTATTTCCCTCTTCAAGTTCTTTATATTTATAACTGGGTCTAATATTCATTTTGTAAGGTCCCCTTTTAATATTTAATAACTTGGTCCCTTTGATTTATAACTTAGCCTAACTTTTTAGTCCTAATGCCCCATTGTATTTATTAATACAAATGGGACCTTAGTCTTCACATCTTAACCCGAGCTTCTATTCCCTAAATCCAATTTTATGTTAGTTTGGTCCTTTTGATAAACGTCTTAGCCTAAAGGTTTAAACCTAAGGCCCCGATGTATTTATTAATACAAACAAAACCTTAGCTTTAACACTCTAAGCCTAAGCCTTTACTTTAGTCATAATTTTTTACTTAACTTCCTTGCTTCTCATAGATCCCACAATGCATGCTTCATTATAGGGTTTGATCGAATAGAGCAAGAAGGACCCAAGTTTTAGCTTAAAAGGCATGCAACTCAGATGATCTAATGGTTCATGCTTCCTCACATCCTTTCAATTAGATGGTGTGAGGGAAGCCTGATAGAATATTTCACATAGCCCTTTAGACCAATCACATTTAAGCTCATGAATCATGATAAATGATTCTTGCTTTAGTGCAGACCGAAGATCAAATGGAGTGAAGACATCATGGAAAAGTCAAAATCCTAAGAGCTCTATAAGATTGACACATGGTATCATTACATTAGAAGATTAAAATCAAAAGGGCCCATGTGATAGAAATAACTAATCATGAGTAAGCTCCTAGATCATGATCCTATGACTCTCACTTCATTGAAGATCTTGATCTAATGGAGTGAATTAAGTCCAAGATATTGGGAAACCCCTCAGAGGTGCCAAGTGGAAATTTTGCATTAGGTCATAGAAAGTTTCAATAACTTAAAATTAATGTTCACACAACCATAATTTGATGTCTATGAGATTTCCAAATTTAAGCTAATGAATTATTCTACTTAGGATTAAAATACACTCCAAAATGTTTTTAGAAATTTTGTGAATTGCTTTACAAATGACTAGAATCCCTCAGAAGATGCTCAAACACTGATCTAAAAATATTAAAATGGTCTTATGGTCTAATCATATGCAAAATTAACCTAGTCCAATTCTATGCCTTAATATCCCCATTACATTTTGTTTAAACACTATGAACCCTAAGCTATAGACTTCTACTAGGTCTTAATTTAAAGGATCTTTGTAATGTAGAATTAGACTAGATGTTACTAACTTAAGGTTTTAACATGTTTGTTAATGTAATAAAACCTTATTTAACATTATACCATTATATTATTTTAACTCTTTTGAGCATATTTTATAGGTTTGACATAAATATTTTTATCTCAAAATGTACATTTTGTTTATTTAACACAACATAAAACTTTGGCCTAAAATATTTAGTTGTGGTCTCCTTTGTATAAAACCAAAAAACTTAGGCATAAACACTTTATCCTATAGTTTATTTTGTGTTTAATAAACACAAAATAAATCATAGCCTAAGAGGTTTAAACCTAAGTGCCTACCTTAATAATATGCTAACTTAAAGTTTGGGCATATTTACATATCAATGGTTCATGATTCATCATGGGAAGATGATCTAAGGATGAAAAGATCTCATAGACTTTTCAATGGACTCCTGAGAGCCCACAGGCTTGATGCATGGTGAAATCAAATTCTAAGTAGAACTGATAGATGATCCAATGGTTTGTACTTTGTGATCCAACAATGAAAAAGTGCTAATCACTTTTCAAAGGTCCATGATCTCACCATGTGGACAATACTCATTCAAAAAAGTATTAATGCAAGATATGAAGAAAAAAAGGCACACAAAGATGTCAAGTGGCATAATGATGAGGCTTTATATAGAAAGGATCCAGTCACAAACAAGGACTTGAATCATGATCAATGGTTCATGATCACTCTCAGGATCCTAATCTAATAGTGAAAAATACAAGGGAGCATTTTTAAATGTCAATGGCTAGTGCTCAAAAGGCATTTATGAAAAATTCTATGAAAGGTTTAGGTTATTACCACATAAGCACCATGTAAGTAGAAATGGACAAGAAAAACGATCTTATGTGCTTGAAAATATGAAGGTATAAAGGCAAAGGTCCAAATAAAATCCCAATCACATATGAGCTAAAAGATAGAAGAGCTACCACCATTAAAACTCTAAAACCCTAAACATTACATAAAAGAGACCCTAATTGTATTCATTTGATTACAATTCGATTTGAGATAAGCTTAATTATGTTTTTGAGCAAAAACCATCATAGAGATCAATTTTAATCTAGTGTGAATAATTTACAAAAGTAGAATCCATGACAACTCATAGAAAACAATGGAAAGAAGAGATAGAACTCTATTTATCCATAAAAAAATATGGTAGGATCGTCAAAGACACTAAGCTAGATACTATGAAACTAAATAATAGATGCAAGAACTGGTATGAACTCTTCTTTGCCATAGAGGAACTACCACCTATCACCAAATAATAATAGAGAATTCATATAGTTAATAAGAAGCACCATGACCTAGTCACTATTCAGATGGTTGGCTTTCATTATCTTACTACCAATCTTGAGGTACTTCATTGTATTGATGTGATTAATCCTATCTTTGTAGATTGTAGGATAGATAATGATTGGATCATCCATGAAAGAAATTATAAGAAGGTAGCCTAAATTTTCCCTCTGGCCTTTAAAAAATATTATAAGATCCCAATTCCCCATGTATACATGCCCACCAACAAAAATGACTTGGACACCATCCTCTAACCATGGTTTCTCCAAGTAACCATGTGTTTAGGGACCTTGAGGGAAGGATCCCAATTTCAAAATTAAAGGAATGGATTAGGGTAATCATGACCTTGTTGAACTGAGCATCAGGAGCCCCTTCCACCACATATGTAAACATGACTTGGGTTTCATATGCATTTTTCATGATAGAGGAAAAACTTATCCCTCCTATTGGAAATCTAGTTAGCATTCACCTATGGCATCAATTTACTACCATTAAGAGGAAGACTGGTAGGAAATTCTACATGATGTCTTATTTATTTGATTCCCTACTTATTTACATCAACTTATATGACATCAATAATTGGTCTCCATTGGGTAGAACAACCATTTCCCATAATTGCTCCAAATTACACATCTTTAAATATGGAAACCACATGTAATTTATTTGTGAGTTTGTATACCTAGCCCTGGTAAAGGTTGTCATAGGCTTTCCCATGCCTACGGTCCATCCACTAATCAAGAAATATGTATAAATTATGGGGGACATCTAGTTCTATCTAGAATGCATAATTATTAGGATTGAGGGAATCATGTCCTCACCCTATAGGTTGCATATATATATATACCAAGTAAGCTAGTAGAACAAGAGATTGCCTCCTAACTCATCAATGGAGTTGATGTAATTTATAAGGAAAAGAGGAAGGGTCTTATCCATCCCTTCCCTCTAATTATTAGGACTGTATTACAAGATTATAATTAAGTATAAATCATGTCCAAGCATAGGGACTCATTTGGGTTTCAATTTAATGAACACAAAATGTGGGATCCCAAGAACATAATGAGTGATCATTTGAAAGAGAAGAATCTATCCAAACCTATATATATGCACTATCTTAGTGTTCTTAATACCATCTACATCAAGGTAAGTAGCTTTGAAGAAGTTTTAACTAGGCTCAAGGGTTACAACATTAAGCTTGAGGATAGGTTGACAAAAGATGATAAGCCAACAAGAGAGGTGTGGTAGATGCATCCTCTATAATATCACTTGTTTCTTGGACCATCTGGGCCATCCTAGGAATAACCTCAAGTAGAGAAGCCACAACATAGAGGGTAAATTGTGCAAAGGAAATATGAACAAGGCCATGGTAAGGATAATCTTGAAGAGAGACTTAAAAGAAGGACCCTCATCCTTAGCCATACCATAAAGGCCACCTTCTCTAGTTGAATATATATATATATATATATATATATATATATATATATATATATATATATATATATATATATGATTGCCTTAGAACTATATGAGACAGTTGAGGGTGTCCTCAATGAACATGTAGAGGCATATATCATAGATGAAGAAAGGGAATATATTAAAGAAAATCAAATCCAAGTAGGGTAGCCTAGAGAAGAGAAAGGAAAAGAGGTGAATCTTAATTTAGTCCCAATGGCTCTTAAGGAGAAGAGGAAGGAATAAATGGCATTGGTCCCTATTTGACCTAAAAGACCAAGGTTGACTCTCACACATCCTACTAGTGAGATGATCCTATGTAGTGAAGAATTTATCATTCATGGACTAGTCATCCCTAATTGGTTTATTTATGGGAAATTACAAAAGATACCTTCTCTCTCCCATTCATGGGCCATAACAAAAGTTGTCAACATTGAAGTACATGATGACATTAATCCATGGATTAGGGCTATAATTAAAGAAGAGGAAGAAATAAGGATAGTGGCCACTGGAGGTCCATAGAGTAAGAAAATGGATGCTCCTAAAGCATCAAGAAGCGTAGGAATTAAGGTCCTAGAACCTCCCAAATTCATAGAGCAAGTCACCATAGTCTAATTTAATCTAGAGACAACTAGATTATAAAAGGTCACCAACAAGAAGGCCATGGTGGGAACTAAGGATTTCACCTTTCAGAAGGTAGAACCTTTTGTAGGCCTGACCTCAGTTGAAGGATAACATCTAGGAGAGAATCTTATTCATGAGGAGGATGTTGAATGTTTACTCAATGCCCAATTAGCTTAGGCTAATTTTGAAATTAGAGGAATAAATCAGAGAATTCATAATTTAGAAAAGGAAAAAGAGAACTTGGAGACATAGGCCATTCTATTTGTACTTGATGCTATTTTGGACATGTTTGAAGCCTCATTTTTTGATATGTTCAATTCTATGTAGTTCATGAAGATGAGGCAATATGATTTGATCTAAAAAATGAAGTGCCTAAAGGAATGATAGCATAATAGAAAGAGGTAGAGACCAAGTTGAAGGATCTCATCATCATATGGATTGGTAACAAGCTTCCTAAATTCAAAACTATTAGCCTAGGCAATCTAGATGAAACATTGGGGATAATGGTGGAGAAGGTTCAACATTTAAGTACTTGTTCATCAGGATTAGATAGAATCCTCAATGATGATGAAGAGTTGATTGACTATATCAAGTCACTACTTAGCACCATGCTAGCCAATCCTTCCAAGACCACTACCCTTAGAATCATTGATGAAGTTGAATATAAACATAGGGTCACTTTGGTAATATAGTCAATTAAGAGTAAGAGACAAGACCAATTTTGTAGAGACAACAAAATAATCTTGGATGTGATTTTCACAACTAAAGATAAGATAACAGAGGTTAGGAGCATTAAGGAAGCTATGTCTAGAGATGATAGGGACTTCAATGACTTAGATGAACATGAATATGTCTACTTATTTAAGCCTATTATGGACCTCAAAATGATTAAAGATCAACATCAAAAGGCTATTAAGCTACTATAAAATCAACAGGAGAGTTCAAAGGCAATGGGCCCACTAACTAGCTAATATTCCTTTTTTTATAAAAACATTGTAATATTCAAAATAAGGAATATTATTTTGTAAGGAATATGCTAGTCTATTTTATATTGCCTCTAGGTCAGTCTATCTTTAAAATAAAAGTGTATTCTAAAACTTTTTGAAGAAGGATAGTTGTCCTTATCTTTTATACAGTTGTATTTTGTAACTTACTAGTGTACTACCTTGTCTCTCTATTAAATGCATTATTACTATTTTCCTAAGAGAGATAATTTGAGGAAATTTTGTACATTTAGATCAGTTAATATAATCAATGAGTTCTGCAAAGATTGTCCATATTTTATATATCAATTGCTAACATATTTTTTCTCTCAATTTCTAGTTTTATGTCTTAAATTTGAATAACTTCTTTGAATTTGGGGTTACATTTTCTAATCACAGCATTTCCAATTTGTGCATATGCTAGATTAGTTAAAGGATATTGGATTTGATTCACTTAATTTTACTTTATATTTAGATGTGAAAATGCTATTTGATTATAGTAGTAAATATTTAAAAGTAAAATTGGTTGTTACTTATGATTCTTTACATTATCCTTCAAAGTTTTCCAACTATATAGTGAAATCTAAGCTTAGGATATTTTTCATTATATATTGGTTTGAATACATACTCAGTTGCAATTGATGTTTTATCATAATATTTGAGACTAATATAGTCAATCACTCATCTTCTTTTCTACCTTACCTTTCTCTTTGATTCCTTCTTTACACTAGATCACTTTAGTTTAAACTTCATTATAAATATACATATATATATTAATTTTTAGCTTAAGTTTGGATCATAATTCACTGAGTTAACATAGATCCTCTAAAATTCATAAGGAAAAAACCATGGTGGTTCCCAAAAATCACTTATTATAATTTTTTTGGAACACTCATATATATCGCTACTATTATTTCACCATAGGTGACATCAAGTTGCCATAACTTGCTACTCATTCTCTAAATTCTTGGAATTATAAAATGAGAAGTGTTATTTGAACGCTAAGAACCTTTGTGGTGCATTTAGAGACATCAAGAGGCATTTTTGTAGGTGCTAAAAAGAGGACCATCTTTGTGAATTCTTTGAATCTTTATTAGTCTTAGCATGTTTTGATCTAAGATTAGTGTATCTTTGTATTTTTAAGTAAATTATTTACTTACAAGTATAAATATCATTGATATTTGTGGTTTGTGGTGTATCTTTATGCTTCTTTAGAAAAATATCAGGGTTCTTTGAGATTCGATGTTTGGTTTTGGTAAATTTAGCTAAAAATTTGAAAGTCTATAGTATCTGAGGTTAGGATGGCTTGTTTTGATCAAAGGTTGGCATGTCTTTCATAGATATGAGTTTATTTGGGATTATACTTATAAATATAGATCATATTATCATAATTGGATACATATTTGAGCTATTTTAGGCAATGATGAATGTCCTTTATTGTTTTTTATATAATCTTTGTAAAATAAGCTTAATGTGCAAGTTTAATCCTTGTTCCTTATAAAGATTAGCCTGATACATTATATTTCAAACATGATATTCAAAATTCAAGATAAAATTGTTAAATATTTAAATCAGATCACACTCAAAGGCAAGGGAACATTTTCTTGAACTTGAGGTTCACCAAAAGGCTAGGCATGACAAAGGTAGACGTAGAAGATCCAAATCTTTGCCATCTTCACCTCTTCAAGGCACCTTTTCCTTTGACCTTCATCTAGGTATGGCTTGGTTGGGAGAATCTTAAATCAATGTGTTAGGTGTGGTACATGATCTCCCACGTAACCCTGAGAAGTATTTGCCTACATTTAGTCTAACTAGTATTACAATTGCTGAAGAGCACGTCAAGTCTATTAAAGTTTCCTTAAGGTTGCTAAATATTATGCTTAAGGATGTGGATTGTATTTTATTCCCCTTTACCTTTAAATATGTTGCCTATGAATTTTTATTAATTTTTTTTGACAATTATATCACTAGTTGGGATGGCTTCACCAATGTTTTTATAGATCAATTTTTTAAAATTGTCAGTCCTTATGTTATTTATCATCAATTCACCACCTTTAAAATGGACAAAAATGAGCCCATAAGGTCCTTTAATGCTAGATTTTAGAAGATGTATAATAGGACCATAGAACCCTATAAGCTTGATGATGTATTAAAATTAGAAATTTATAATGATGTAATAGATCCTATTACTTTTATGTTCCTAAAAAGGTCTCAACTAGCTATAACCTCATTAACAAGGGCCTATTCTAAATAAGTAACCATCAATGATTAGTTTCAGCCCTAGGGGAAAATGGCATATTATATTATAAATGTTAACCCACATATTCCCATTTTGATGAATTTTCAAACAACAACCAAAATATCCCAACTTCAAATCAACTCCCAAATTTAAATCAATTGACATTGTGTCATGTTGCTCCCAATCAAAACTTAGAAGTCTTAAATCATCCTACTAATGGATTAAAGATAAATGATCAAATGGATTTAATATTATCTATTAAAAATAACCAAGTACATAGTTTTGAAACCCCTAAAAATGAGAATGAATCTATCCTAAAAATGGACCAAAATTTGAGCATTTATTTTCTTTAGCTACAAAAACAAGTTGGGAATCTACTAAAATCTTTGGTAGTAAATTCTCATTTCAATGTTATAATAGGAAAAATAATATATTTTAGAATGATAATTTTCATAATAATAGTAATAATGATCCACATTTTGAAAATAAGACCATGGATATTAACCTTACTGATATTGCATTACCTAATTATTGTAGAGTGCATTGTAGAATAAAACATGGTGAAATTGGACACATTGAGTTTTGAAAAGATTTTGAAGCTTTCCAAAATGAGTTGGATACATTTGAAGTGGTCCCTAATAAGGAAAGTAGTGTAGGTGATTTTTATTCTGAGTCATATTATCAAGCCTTCATGGTAGATACTTTTGATTTCCCTTTCAAGAAGAGAATGAACCTAATGAGATCCTTCAGGAGATCCAAACCTTTCAATAGTTCTTGAAGAAGACCTATCCCTTAAGTAATAGAGAGAAGAGGTAGAAATTAACTACCTCAACACCTCCAAAAAATTTTGTAACTCCTCCAGACACTTTTTTAAACAACAATCCTATGCCACCTAAAGGGAGTAATTTTAAACCTAACATTGATATTCCTAGTTCTTCTAAAACTGGATATAATATAGTTGAGGATATGAAGAAGATAAAGGCTAATATTACATTGCATGAACTTACATAGCTTACAAATAAAAGGGACCTCTTACTATAGTCATTGTCAAATAAGTCCAATAAGCTACCCAAGGTTGACCATGCCAATGTGACTATGCACAAAGCTAAAGATGAGTCTCCTCCTTTCTTGCTCACTATCAGGATGTTTGGTAAAAATTTGAATAATTAATTATTAAATTTAGGAGCATATACAAACATCATGATAGTATGTATATTCAAACAAATGGGCCTAGTCCCTATTAATTATGATAGGGTTGTCACCTAATTAGATAAATATATAGTTAAAGTTATTGGGGAACTTTTAAATGTTCATATGCAACTATCTTTTGGGCCTAGAGTGCAGAAATTTATTGATATTAAAGCTGTTGATATACCTAATGTTTATGGAATCTTGTTGATTAGGGAGTGGACTAAGGCCTTGAATGGATACATGTCCATAAATTATTCACATTTATGGCTACTTTGGAAGGGAGTTCTTGATCAAATCAGGGTTGAGAGAGAACCAAGGATGAAACACATGATAATGGAGTATAATTATATGAATGAGAGGGTCAACATAATTGACTCAAACTTATGGATTTTCACCCTAAATACTAGTAAGGTATGTGATCCCAAGAATGCTCATGTTGTTCTAAGACTATGGAAATTGCATTTTGATGGTGCTAGGTGTAAGGCTAGATTTGGATTAGATATTGTCCCTACTAACTCCATTGGTAAGAAATACCATGCTTCCTATAGACTCAAATTCCCTTGTATAAAAATCTTGTTGAATATGAATCCCTTATCCTAGGTTTAAAATTTGATATAAAGAATAAGATCAGAGAATTACTAGTTCATAGGGATTCATAACTAGTGGTCAACCAAGTAGGAGCAAATACTAATGCAAGCTCTCATATATTGAAAGGTATAAGTTTAGGGTTTATGCTTTTATTAAGTCCTTTGATGATTCTAGTATTTAATCCATCCTAAGACAAGAAAACTAAGCTATTGATGAGTTGGAATTTACTGTAACCAACCTCATGCCCAACCAAGATTCTTTCAATTTCAGCATTGAGTTGATCTCTTATCCTTCGGTGCTTGATAATGTTAACTATTTTACATTATTCAATGATGATCATCATATATTATATTTCATGACCAATTATGGAGTATTTTATGCCCATATTATTGATGAGAATAATGAAAATGCATCTAAAGAGGTCAAGTTTGATGATAAAGTCATTCAGTTGAATGAAAGCAAGATCTCTAAGGGGATGATTGATAAAGACACTTTTGATCATGATAAAATAGCTAAGTTTTATAAGATTTCCAAGGTTAGTGGGAAGGACTATAATGTTATTGATCTTGGTCTTCAAGATCAACCCTAACAAGTAAACATTGGAAAAGCCTACACAAACATTGAGAACAAAAAGTCCAAAGAACTCCTTCCCAATACAAGAATGTCATAGCACGGTCTTATGATGACTTAAAGATCTTTTATCCAAAGGTTATAACTCATACCATCCCTCTTAAATAAAACTATAAAAATTTAGGTAGAAGTAGAGGCTTGTAAATCATGTCTTAGAGATAATGCCTTTTAAATAGTTTAAGAGACTAGTGGATGCTAAGATAGTCTTCCCCATCAAGTATTCTACCTAGGTGGCTAATTTGGTGACAGTCAAGAATAAAATGGTGAGATTAGTATCTATATTGATTTTATGAATTTAAATAAAGAATCTAAGAAAGATAAATATCCTCTACCTTCTCTTGACCAGGTTATACAAGTTTTAGGTTCAGCCATGATATCTTTTCTTGATGGGTTTTTAGGTTATAACCAGGTATTGGTTGACAAATAAGACATGATGAAGACAACTTTCACCACCAAGTGGGGAACCTTTACTTAAAATAGAATAAATTTTTGGATAATACATGCATGAGATAATTTTCAAAGGGCCATGGACCATGCCTTCCAAGGCCTGATAGGTAAATGCATCATTATTTATATGGATGATCTAATAGTTTTTCTAAAAATAAGAAAGATCACTTCATACATTTGCAACAAGTGTTTGAAAGATGTAGAAGGTATGGGATTTCCATAAAACTTAATAAAATTATTTTCTATGTTACTAAAGGTAGGTTTTTGGGACATGTTATAACCAAGGATGGGATCTCTATGGATCTTGAAAGGGTAGAAGCTATATCCAGAATAGAAACTCCAAATAGTAGAGAAGAGTTAAAGTCATTTTTTGATAAGATAAAATTTGTAAGGAAATTCATTTACAAATTTTTAGATATTATCAAGCCATTAAATGACCAGTTGAATAAGGATGCCAAGGTATCATGGAATGAAGAATTTATAAAGGCATTCAATGACATTAAGGAGGCCATTATCTAGGTTCTAGTCCTAATAAGCCCTAACTTTTCAAAAGACTTTTACCTCTATTTATTTTCCTCTGATCAGACCATCGATATTATATTGACTTAGAAAATTGAGGGGTGTGATCACCCAATAGATTTTATGAGCACTAATTTTAAGAATGTTGAGTTAAACTATTCATTGATTGATAAGTAGGCGTATACATTAGTAAACGTAGTAAATAAGTTTAACCATTATATCCCTATAAATAAGGTGCATGTTATTCTACCTAACCATACCACAAATATTATATTAATCTAGAATGAGATCAAAGAATGTAAAGGTAAGTGGATGTCATTTTTGTAGGAGTACGCCATATAAATGAACTTTACAAAATTGGTAAGGTGCCAAGGTTTAATCCAAATGATTGCTAATACCAACCCTAATTTAAGTATTATGCAAGTTGATTAGTAGAACTTTCAATCCAGTGAATGGTATGATTATATTATTCATTTGATGATTAATGATAGCTATCTTATAGGACTAACAAGAGAGTAAAAGAGGGATCTAAGACTCAAATATTTTAATCATCTGATTAAGAAAGGAGTCTTATATAGGAAATCCTTTGAGGGAGTCTACCTCAGGTGTGTTTTAAAAGAGTAATCTATTCAAATCATGAGTACCTTTCATGAGAAGTTTAGAAATGGATACCCATTAGAGAAGACTAATACAGATAATATTATCAAATCTGGCTACTATTGGCCAACTATCTTCAAATATGCTCACAACCATGTGAGAGAATTCCATTCTTGCCATATTTTTATCACCAAGGAGACTAAGGTAGTAATTCCTCAACAACCCATCATGATTGACAAATTTTCACAATGGGGGTTGAAATTTATAGGAGTAATAGATCCAAATTTATCTAAAGGTGAAAAATTCATTGTGACTACCACATATTACTATACAAGGTGGGATGAAGATGTAGCCATTAAATAATGAAAAATGGAAGAAGTGATCAACTTCATGGAGGAGAACATTTATACTAGATTTGGAACTCTAGTCTCTCTAATGTGTGATAATGATTCTTAATTTCCATCCATTGAGATGCTTGAATGGGCTTATGATAATGGTATCTGTCTAAAAATTTTATCCAACCATTATCCCCAAGGGAATGGAGTTTCTGAGTCTACCAATAAAAAATTGATGAAAGCAATCTAAAAATCTACTAAAGACAAACCTAGGACTCGACACAAGTTGCTCAAGTATGTATTATGGGTAGATAGGATCAAGATTAAATAAGCCTTGAAGGCATCACCTTTTCTATTGGTATATGGCTAGGAGCCAATCTTCCCTATCACTCTTAAGTTTCCCATGTAAAGATTCATGTAGTAATATATTAAAGAAGGTTAAGAATTAGTGAAATCAAGATTGATAGACATAATTTAGATAAAAGATGAAAGTTAGAAAGCCTTTTATAATTTTAGTAGCCATCTAACCATTGTGAAATGATGGTTTGATAAAATATTAAATATTAAGGTGTTCAAAAAAGGGGACCTAGTTCTCCCTTGGGACAAAGCATATGAGCCTAAGGGAAAACATGGAAAATTCACACCTTTGTGGATAGGCCCCTATCAAATTGGAAAAAAACTAGGGAATAACACCTTCAAGCTCAAAGATATACAAGCAGAAGAGTTCACATTGCCCACCAATGAATAGTACCTCAAGCACTGCTTATCTATTGCTCCTCTTGAGGTCTTTATGGAGTAAACTATAAGATGGTTAGTTTTAGTGTAGGTAGGCTAGATAGTTTCTTTCAAGTTATTTCCTTCCTATCCCTTATTTGTATATAAACATGTATATATTTATTTTCTCTCCTTTGTTTTCTTACTTTCCTATTTTTTGTTGTGTGTTTCCTTTGGTTGCCTTTTTACTTGATTCTAATAAGTCTTTTTGGACAATCCTAAGCTCAAAGTTAGGTAGTTTGCTTGAAAATTCTAAAATTTTAAAAATGTAGGTGTGTACCTTATACATATGATGGCTATGGTTTAGAAATGCAAGCCTAATGTTGTAATTTGAATAAATTGGTAAAAACCAATGGAAGAAGCCAATCATTCCATAAAAACTTAAGCATTGTCTTGACCTCAAATTATTTTTAATAAGATATGAATTTGTAGAGTGAGAACTCAAACTATTATTATATAGCCACACTAGCACTTAATCAACATATTTTCCTAGTATAAGGGTTGTAGCCATAAATGATTCTATGAAAATAAAAAACTTTAATAAATCCTAAAATCTGGCTATTTTGGTTCCCAACCTTGCTAAAATCGTAAAGATCTAAATAAAATACAAAAAAGAAGGATTCAATGCAAATCAAAAGCTTTATGAGCATAGGTGATTTTTGGTAATCTCCATCAGGTCTATGGATGCCTGGATGATAGTGAAGCAAGGCCTTAAGCGGAGTCAAAGGCATCTCTATCAGGACTATGGATGCCTAGCTAGTAGTAGAACAATGCCCCAGACTTCTTGAGATAAAATCATGGTTCTTAATAAATATCTAAGCATGTTATAAATTAGTGTTAGTGATTAAGAACATGAAACATAGAAGTTATTTCTTGAACCCCATGGAAAACAATAAGTGGAATCAAAGCATACACATAGTATGGATGTCTTAATATTTGACCCTAATTCTATAAGTGCAAGGTTTGTTTTCACCATAATCTGATCTGGATAATGATATTGATCAAGTAGAGTGGATGACCCAATTATTTATCTAAATTAAAGTCTTGAGGTGCTAGCATATTGCTATGTTTCCTCCATAAGTTACCGTTTGTTGAGGCCAATATGCCCCCAAGTTTTTAGAAAATTGGGACCCTTGAGAAACCCTGAAGATTAAACATGAAAATATGGCATGCTAGGATCATTTGTAGAATTTGAAGATCATCCAATTCATTAAAAATAGGTTTATTAATCATATTTTTCTTTAAATCTACCTAACATTACTAATAAATGATATTTGTGTCTTTAGTTGAAGGTTCATTATGCTCTTCTTGATAAATTTACATTCCAAACCCTTGACAAAACATTTAATTCAAATTTGAATACTGGCGGGAACTAAATTGGTAGGAACCTTTAAAACCTATTTTAGATTTAAGCATAAACTTCATGTTTAAATCTTAATAATGTTTTTTAATACTACTAAAGCTTATCTTAACATATGCTTTTGTCCCCTTTGTTATTTCCCCCTTTAAGTTCTTTATATTTCTAACTGGGTCTAATATTAATTTTGTACGGTCCCCTTTTAATATTTCTTAACTTGGTCCCTTTGATTTATACCTTAGCCTAACATTCTAATCCTAAGGCCCCATTGTATTTATTGATACAAATAGGACCTTAGTCTTAACACCTTAGCTGAAGATCCTTTTCCTTGAGTCCAATTTAATGTTAGATTGTTTCCTTTAATAAACATCTTAGCCTAAAGGTTTAAACCTAAGGCTGTAACTTATTTATTAATAGGAACATAACCTTAATTTTAACACTCTAATCCTAAGTCTTTACTTTAGTCCTAAGTTTTGACTTAACTTCTTTACTTCTCATAGATCTAAAGGCCCATGCTTCATCATAGGGTTTGCTTGAATGAAGTGAGGACTCAAGTTTTAGCTCAAAAGGTATGAAACTCAGATGATTTAATGGTTCACATTTCCTTGTAACCTTTCAATCAGGTGGTGTAAGGGAAGCCTGATATAATCCTACACATATCCCCTTGGACCAATCACATTCAATCTCTCATATCATGATCAACAGTTCTCATTTTAGCATGGACCAAAAATCAGATAGAGAAAACACATCATGGAAAATTCAAAATCATAGGTGTTCCATGAGATCGACGCCTGACATCCTTACATTCAAAGATTAAAATCAAAGGGGCCTACCTAATAGAAATAACCAATCATGAGCAAGATCTTAGATCATGATCATATGGCTCTCGCTTCATCATAGATCTTGATCTAATGGAGCACATTAAGTCTAAGATCTTGGGAAGCCAAATGGAGGTGTGAAGTCGCACTCTCATATTAGCTAATAGAAAGTTTCACTATCTTAAAATTGATGTTTGTACGACCATCATACAACATTCATGAGGAAATATTTAACATGAGTGAGATCATCAAATTTAAGCTAATGAATTATTTTTCTCAATATTAAAAGACACTCCAAAATGTTGTAAGAAAGCTCATGATTTACTTTGCAGATGACTAGAATCCCCCGGAAGATGCTCAAACACTGATCTACAAATATTAAAATGGTCTTATGTTCTAAGCATATGCAAAATAAACCTAGTCAAAGTATATACCTTAAGGTTCCCATTACATTTTGTTCAAATACCATCAACCCTAAGCTATAGACTTGTACTAGGTCTTATTTTAAAGGATCTTTGTAATGTAGAACTTAGACTAGATGTTTCTAACCAAAGGTTTTAGCATGTTTTTTAATGCAATAAAACCCTATTTAACATTAAACCATTATATCATTTTGACCCATTTGAGCATATTCTATAGGCTTGAGATAAATATTTTTAGCTCAAAATGTACATTGTGTTTATTTAACATAGTGTAAAACTTTGGCCTAAAATATTTAGCTATGGTCTCCTTTGTATAAATACAAAAAACTTAGGCATAAACACTTTAGCCTAAAGTTTATTTCATGTTTAATAAACATGAAATAAACCTTAGCCTAAGATGTTTAAACCTAAGTACCTACCTTAATAATATGCTAATGTAAAGCTTGGGTATATTTTCATATCAATGGTTCATGTTTTATCCTGAGAAGATGATCCAACAGTATAAAGACCCCCATAAAATTTTAAATGGAGTCTCAAGAGCCCATGGGATTAATGCATGGCAAAGGCACATTTGAAGCAAAACTGACAGATGATCCAATGATCTACGCTTCATCATTCTTTGTGATCCAATGACATGAAAGCTTTAATATCTTTTCAAATGCCTATGAGCTTACCAAATGGTCAATACTCATTCAACAAAGGATTGATGTAGGATCTAGAGCTTATGAAGGCACTCAAAGATGCCAAGTGGCACAAACACAAGGCTTGGTATAGAGAGGATCTAATCATAAATAAGGACTTGAATCGTGATCAACGGTTCATGGTAACTAATAGGATCTTCATCCAATGGTGTGAAATACAAGGGAGAATTTTTAAATGCCAATGACTAGTGCTCAAAAGGCTTTTATGAAAAATGTTGTGAAATTTCCATATCACTAGCACATAAGCACCATATAAGTATAAATAGACAAAACAAAAGATCTTATGTTCCCAAAAATGTAAAGGTGTAAAGGAAAAGGTCCAAATCAAATCCCAAGCATGTATGATCCAAAACTTAAATGAGTTACTACCATTAAAGCTTTAAAACACTAAACCCTACATAAAACAGACCCTAATTGGATTCATTTGATTACAATTCAATCTCTGAGAAGGTTACTTATGTTTTTGAGAAAAATAACATCATAGATATCAATTGTAATTTAGTGTAAATAATTCTCAGAATTATAAGCCATGGTATCTCATAGAGAATAATGGAAAGAGGATATAGAACTCTATCTATCCATAGATAATGAAGGAAGGATCTTTAAGGACATTGAACTAGATATTGTGGCACTAAAAAATGGATGTAAGAATTGGTTTGAACTCTTCTTCTCCATAGAGGATCTACCACCTATCACCAAAGAAGAATAGATAATTCTAGTGGTTAGTAGGAAGCACTATGACTTGGTCACTATCTAGATGGTCAGCCTTTATTATGTTGCTTCCAAGCCTAAGGTACTTTATTGTATTGATATGCTTACTCCTATATTTGTAGATTATAGGATAGATAATTATTAGATCCTCTATGAAGGAAACTATAAGAAGGTAGCCTATAATTACCCTATGGCCTTTGAAAAATATTATAATTTCCCAATTCACCATGTAGACCTACCCAAAATCAAGGAGTGGACTAGCAAACATGACCTAGACATCATCCTCTGACCATGATTGCTCTAAGGAAACCATGTGTTTAGAGTCCTTGAGGGAAGGATCCTAATTGCATAATTCAAGGAAGAGATCAGAGCAATCATGACCTTATTGAACTGAGCATCAAGAGCCCCTTCCACCACATATGTAAACATGACCAGGGTTTCATATGTATATTTCATGATAGAGGGAAAACATACCCTTCCTATTGGAGATCTAATTAGCATTCAAATAAGGTGCTAGTTTGTTTTCATTAATAGGAAGACTGACAAGCAATTCTACATGATGTCTTATTTACTTGATGCCCTACTTGATTCCATTAATTTCCCTGGTATCAAGAATTGGTCTCCATAGGGTAGAACCACCATTTCTGATCATTACTCCAAATTACACATCTTTAAATATAAGAACCACATGAGATTTATTTATGACTGTGTATACCCAACACTGATAGAGGCTATAATAGGTTTTCCCATACCTAGGGTTTATCCACTGATCAATAAATATGTAGAAATGATGGGGGACATCTGGTTCTATTTAGACTACATAATTATCAAGATTGAGGGAATCGTGTCCTCACCCTATAGGTTGTTTGTGTATGTACCAAGTAAGCTAGTAGAATAGGATATTGCCTCCCAAGTCATCAATGGGTTGATTGAATTTTTAAGGAAAAGAGGAAGGATCTTCTCCATCCTTCCCTCTAATCATTAGAAGGACTGTATTACAAGATTGGAAATAAGTAGAAATCATGTCCAAGCATAGGGATTCATTTGGGTTTTAATTTGATGAACTCAAAATGTGGGATTCTAAGAACATAATGAGTGATAATCTAAAAGATAAGAAAATACCAAAACCTATATATATGCATTAACTAGGTGTTCATGACAGCATCTACATCAGGGCAAGTAGATTTGAAGAAGTGTTAACTGCACTAAAGGGATACAGCATTAAACTTGAGCATAGGTTGATAAAAGATTATAAGGAAGTAGTAGAGGCATGGTAGATGCATCCTCTCCAATAACACTTGCTACTTAGACCATCCAGGCCATCCTAGGAACAAACTCAAGTAGAGCATCCACAACCTCAAGGATAAACTATGTAAAATCAAGATGAACAAGGCCATGGTAAGGAGAAGCTGGAAGAAAGACCTAGAAAAGGACCCTCATACCTTAGCCTTGAAATAAAGGCCACCTTCCCCTTTTAAACATATAGATATGATTGCCTTAGAACCATATGAGACAATTGAGGGTGCCTTCAAGGAACTTGCAAAGGTATATGACATAACTGAATAAGGGGAATAGATTGAAGAAACTCAAATCCAAGTAGGGGAGCATGGAGAATAGAAAGGAAAAGAGGGTACTCTTGATTTATTCCTAGTGTCTCCTAAGGAGAAGAAGAAGGCAAAAATGGCATTGGTCCTTATTGGACCCAAAAGACCAAGGTTGAATCTCACACATCCTACTAGTGAGATCAACCTATTCAGTGAAAAATTTCCCATTCGACCAGTTATCCCTGATTGGTTTATTTATGAGAAATTGTAAAAGATACCTTCTCTCCCACTCATGGACCATAACAAAATCTTTCACCATTGAATTACATGATGAAATTAAGCCATTAATTAGGGTTATAATGAAGGAAGAGGAAGAAAAAAGGATAGTGGCCATTAGAGGGCCATATAGTAAGAAAATAGATGCTCCTAAAGCATCAAGTAGAAAAGGAATTGAGGTCCTAGAACATCCAAAATTCATAGTTCTAGTCACCACTATCCAATTTAATCTAGAGATAGCTAGATTGGAAAAGGTCACCACTAGGAAGGCCATGGTGGGAACTAGGGAGTTCACCTTTCAAAAGGTGGAACCTTTTGTAGGTTTGACCCTAGTTGAAGGACAATAACTAGGATAACATCATATTCATGAGGAGGATGTTGAAAGTTTACTCGATGCCCATTCATCTCAATATAAGGTTGGAATTAGATGAATGAAGTAGAGAATTCAAAATTTGGAAAAGGAGAAAGAGGACATGGAGACACAAGCCATTCTATATGTACCTAATGTTATTTTGGACATGTCTGAAGCCTACTTTCTTTATATGTTAAATTCTCTATAGTCCATGAAGATGAGGCAAGATGGTTTGATCTAATAAAATAAAGTGGCCAAAGGAATGATAGCAGAATGGCAAGAGGAAAAGACCAAGTTGAGGTATCTCATCAACATATGGATTGGGAACAAGCTTCCCAAATTCAAAGTTATTACCCTAGGCCATATAAATGTAGAATTGGGGATAGTGGTGAAAAATATTCAAAGCTTAATTACTTGGTCAACAAGCTTGGATAGACTCCTCAAGGATGATAAAGAGTTGATTGCCCATATTAAGTCATTACTTGGCACCATGTTGACCAATCCTGCCAAGACCTCTACCCTTGGAATCATTGATGAAGTTGAATACAAACATAGGGTCATTTTGGTAATGTATTTAGTTAAGAGCAAGATCTAAGGCCAATCTGGTAAAGACAACAAAAGAATATTGGACATGATTTTCATAGCTAAAGAGAATATAACAGAGGTTAGGAGCATTAAAGAAGCTATGGATAGAGATGATAGGGACTTCAATGACTTATCTAACCATGAAGATGTCTTCTTCTTGAAGCCTATTGTGGACCTAAAAATGATCAAATATCAACAAAAAAAGGCTATGAAGTTACTACAAGATCAATTGGAGAGTTCAAAGGCAATGGGCCCACCAGATGGGTAATATTCATTTTTTTGTAAAAACATTGTAATATTCAATATAGTGAATTTTTTTTGTAATTCATATGCTAGTTTGTTAGTATATTGCTTCTAGGTCAGTCTAGCTTTAAAATACAAGTGTATTCTATAACTTTCTAAAGAAGGATAATTGTCCTTATCTTTTGTATAGTTTTATTTTGTAACTGACCAGTGTATTACCTTGTCTCTCTATAAAATGCAGTATTACCATGTTTGTAAGAGAGATAATTTTGATAAAATTTTGTATGCTTGGAATAATTAATGTAATCAAGGAGTTTTTCAAAGATTGTCCATATTTGATATGTCAGTTTCTAACATAGTTTTTATCTTAATTGTTAGTTTTATGTCTTAAATTTAAATAATCAAGGAGTTTTTCAAAGATTGTCCATATTTGATATGTCAATTTCTAACATAGTTTTTATCTTAATTGTTAGTTTTATGTCTTAAATTTAAATAACTTCTTTGAATTCAGGGTTGCATTTTCTAATCACAGGGTTTGCAATTTATGCATATACTAGATTAGTTAAAGGATCTTGGATTTGCTTCACTTCATTTTTCTCTATATTTATATGTGAAAATACTATTTTATTATAGTAGTAAATCTTTAAAAGTAAACTTGGCTCTTACTTGTGATTATTTATATTATCCTTCAATGTTTCCTTGGTATATAGTGAAATTTGAGCTTAGCTATTTTGCATTATATATTGGTTTACATGCATACTCAGTTGCAATTGATGCCTTATCATAATATTTGAGACTTAGATAGGCAATCACTCATTTTATTTTCTATATTAACATTCTCTTTGATCCCTTTTTACACCAGATCACTTTAGTTTAAACTTACTTATAAATATACATCTAGATTAATTTATAGCTGAATTTTAGATCATAATTCACTGAGTTAACATAGATCCTCCACAATTCATAAGGAATAGACCATGATGGCTCCCAACCATCACTTATTATAAATTTTGTGGAACACTCATACATATCTCTATTATTTCACCATAGGTGACATCAAGTTGCCACAACCTACTACTCATGCTCTAAATTCTTTAAATTATAAAATGAGAAGTGTTTTTTAAACACTAAGAACTTCTGTAGTACATTTAGAGACATTAACAAAACATACCTTGATTAGTTTGAGGAGCTTGTCTTTGAAGATTAAGATTCTTTTATAGTTCTACTCATTTGTATACATGTTAACCCTTTATTTCTTCCTTTGGTTATCTTCATTAAAGATACTCTCTAAAGTTACCAATCATTTAGGTATCTTGTTTGTTCTTATTTGTATAATCTGATTCTCAAATTGATCATGGAGTCTTTTCTAATTTCTTGAAGAGAACTAATATTCATTTTGTAGGAAATGTATAATGTGTTTGTCACTATAAAACACTTGACAAAACACCTCATCATTAGGGATGTAAGGTCTTACAATGACCTTGATGGGAGATTATTTTCCTTCATCTTTTATGGTAGTAAGTGTATCAAATTGTGCCCCTATAGCAGCTAACATATCATCATGTTTATTATTCTCTCTTTGGATTGATTATATATTTAATGCATTGAAGTCTTTAATTAAATCCCATTACCTGTGATTATAATACTAAAGAAATGAGTTCTTGATATTATTAACATTCCTAATTTGATGCACAATCAGTTCACTATTTCCATATACTTGTAGATTCTTGATCCCCTTTCTCTTTTCCCATTTAAGACAAAGAATAAAACCTTCATACTCAGCCACATTGTAGGTATAACTAAAATGGAACTTATATGAATATTATTACTATTGTTTGGATGGAGAAACCAATATAACACCATCTCTTACACCAATATTGCTCCTTGAACCATCAAAGAACATCTTCCACATTCCATCATTCTCATTTTCTTCCTTGGTGAGTGAAGGTATTAGTATTTCTTCCTCATGTAAGCAATATACTCCCAAATTAGTCTCTTCAATGAAGGCATAGGGATCATATTCATATGTGATAGTAACATAATCATCTAGGAAAAGATCATAGATACATTCAAATTTTGAGGATGATCCATCATCTATAGCATGTTCTTCTTGATCATTAAAGGTACAATTCAAATTAGAACTTGCATACACATATGGCTTAATATGAAACTTAGTAAATGGTTGTGTTTTAATAGTTAATTTTTATCCATACCTTGTTTTAAAGGACAAGAAGGACCAATCAGCTAAGAGATATCCTCCTATCTTAGTGGTGAAGTCCCTTTGATTAAAAAATAGCAAAGTGAGTAGACATATCAACCACCACTATATCTTGAGGGATTGGGAAACTTGGACAATCATGAAAAATAACTCTAAATTTTTTGAAGAGTCTTACTAACTTATTTGGTATCTGATAAAGTAGTATAAATCCCTTGCTATATGTTTTATATTTCAATCCCAACTTATCTTCCACAAGTTTGGGCATAACTGAGGTACTTTCCCTGATATCCACAATGCAATTGTGAACAAGCTTATTTCCCAGAATGAGAGTGAGGTATAATGGTGGGGGATTTTAAGATTTGGTAGAGGTTTCAACAATGTGATTAGGATAATTAATGAAGGATAAATCACCATGTCTTGATGGTTGAGGATTAATGTGGATTTAGGATAGCTACTCTTTAAGTAGGTCCTTTTGACTAGGCATATTTATCACTTCCCAAAGAAATATACTAGTCTTAACATTCTTGAAAGAATAAATTATGGTCAAAGAAGGAACACTTACCTTTTATTATATCTTTTAAGGAAAATAAGTGACTTGATCTTGAGGTAATGGATCACTTTGAGTCACCCTTACCACATTTTAATTTTGAATATGTGAAGGACTTGTAGGGATTACCACACTTGTATTCACATTTTATTGCCTTAAATGATGATTATTTGAACTTGTATCAACATATTGATAACATCCAAATGCTCTTCTCTTTTAGCTAGTGTTATTTGCAATGGGGGTTCCTTAGTTTAGAATAAAATTATCTTCCTATAGAAAGTTTATCAAGCCCACTCTTTGAAGTTGCCATCCTTCATTTGTTTCTATTTTCATGAAGTTTTCATCTTCTACTACCAATTTATGAGTACATCCTCCTTGAGCTACCAAGGCTTTCCATTCACTTTCATTGGCATCCATGTATTGTCCTTGAGGTTTCCATTCCTCTCCTTGAACCAAGTTACTATAGACTAGAACCATAGCTCTTGTGTTGGAAGTAGAGGTTGGATTATAAGCATTGGGTGGCATATTGAAGTTAGGATAGCTTTTCCCTCTCCCTTGAACATATTTATGATGTGGAAACCCACTTTATTGTGAAAGATAGGGGTTTTGGCAAACTCCATATTATATATTTATTTGCCTAACTTGAGATTTTAAGGTTTTTTACCTTGAATCTAAATCAATGACATCTTATAATTTCTTTGGGGAAACTTTGGACATGTTGTTTATACTTGGGATTGGAACATCACTTGGAGAAGTAGAGGACATCTCAGGAATAATATTTTTGATGTTGTCAAGACCAACATTCACCTTGACAAGATGTTCTTGACACAATGGTCACCCCAAATATGTCAAAATTATTGTCACTCAATATTTAACCCTAGAGAGGTTTTTCAATCCTTATTTAGATTGAGTGAAACATTATATTACCTATAGGCCTATGGTTTGCCTATAATATAGGTATACCTATAGGCCTATGGGTTGCCTATAATAGAGGTAAACCTCTAGGTTTAAGGGTTATGCCCCTAGATTTGTCTTTGATAGATTATCACATATAATTTTTTTTACTTAGTTCAAAAGAGATAGAAGGAAACACGAAAATAACCTATTCTAACAAGTGATACACTAAATTTATATCCAATACACTACCATCAATTTCATTATGAATTATTGATCACGAGACTAGTTTGAACCTCCTAGACTACTATAGCATAAGTATTTCAAACATGAAGGTGATATGTACTGCACTTATTAAGGTGACTGGATAAAATGCCTAATAATAGAAACTAATTCTAACCCTTATACTTAGACATAGACAATGACACTAACAACATTTCATGTGACTTTTTAGAGAGTGAATTACTTACACACAACATGACAGAGTTAGATGAATACAAGGACAAGTGATTATCACTTATCATTCAAATTTGCACTACTCCACACACTTAGAAAAGGAATTATAGAAAAAATAAAATATTCAAATATTTATTCAAAGGAAAGAATCAATATTTAAATAAATAGGGCTTCACCATACTAAACACAAATTAGATAGAAATGCCAAAAAGGATTGCATATATAGAGCATAAGAGAGGAGAGAGAAGAAGAGAATATAAAGATTAATAAGGCCAAGTGTCAATAATTAGAGAATAGTTAAAAAGTAAGATAATTAATTTTAAAATATACCATGAAGTGTTCTTTGAAAAGTGTGCATCAGAAAAGCATCATTCTCCCTCAAGTTGGTGTAGAGACTCTTCATGTTCTTCTTTGAAACTACATTTTGGTGATGAGTTCACTTGACTATTCTAAACCATATTAATAATCCTTGATATGTATAAAATGTCTTAAGAATTTGGAAACCTAATAGTGATAACCATCACATACTCTTTAACTGATGAACTTCTCATGGACATTTGTTATTCATTTTCTAGTAGCCACTCACTAGCCCTTCTAGGCTTGTCTTAACATTTGTCACTCAATTGACTTGTATTTGATAAAATAAAGTCATTTTTAAAAGGTGTTAAAAATATCATAATAACCTATTTTCCTTCCATTATATAGTATGTACTTAAATGAAACTCAATACAACACTTGTCATATTTTTCATATGTAGCCACTCTATCTTTTCATTATGCTATATCAGACTACCTATAATGAATGGTCCAACAGAGATGTTTCTATATAAAATAATCATTATATTTCAGTATGAGGGGTTATATTAACTTTATAAAAACCTTCTATATTGAATTCCATCTATCCATTCCTTTTTTCACCTATGAAACACAACAAATCTTGCAAAATAGACTAAATTAGGCCTATTCATACAAGTAATGATATATGAATGATGAGGATCTTGAGAGAGTGCCAGAGAGGTAAAAAAAAATTTAAGGATTTTTTACTCATTATGGATTCATGTACTTTCATGTTTTCTCCATTGGGTTCATGTAAGGGTTTTATGAGGGCTTTAGGTCTCTTAGCTTCTTAGAAATGATTCATAAAGTTTAGATGTTTAACCCCTGAACCAACTCCAAAAATATTGATTTTATGACCATCCTCAAATAACCATAAGTGATTAAGGAACTATGAACACTATACATACATATGTGAGAAAAATAAAATGGTCTCTCGAGTTTCTACTTAAATTCTATGTACCCCTGAGAGAAGATTAAGCCAAAATGATCAATTATATATTGTCCTCTAAAAATTGATGGATCTAATTGAATATTCACTCTCCCCTATAATTTTTAAAATGTCTTGGAACGGTCTCATGATATCAGGATTGAATCTAGGCACCTTTATATTTCACATCTAGTTCTAGACATAGTCTATATATAGTATGTATCTAAGCATGTGATCACTTCTGAGTGATCCCAATGGTTGTGGGTACTTATATAAGATTATTTACATTTTTAGTCATATAAAATTCAAAAATTAGTAAATTTATCATGGATAATGACACCCAACCCATAGGTCCCTCTTACTTGCTCTCATGACCCTCATAGGCTTATTTTCACTAATTCCTAGTCATTTTTAGCCTTTCATACCTAATTTTAGCTAAGACAAGACCCTATTTTCATGAATAATCCATCCCCTAAGTCTCTTATACCAAATAAAATAGTTCCAAATTAGAAATATAGATCTGATGCCACTCTTGTCTATTTTTGGTGCTATCATCCAAGCTCATTTCTAGCCCTAATGGTTAATTATTTTTGGTTTCCCATACTTATTCTTGTCATCCTAACATGATCAAATTTAATCCATGACCAATAATCCCTATAAAATCCCAATAAAAGATCATTTAGAAAGACTTGGTAAATATCACAAAGTAAGCAAGAATACAAGCAAGACTACTTAAGCACATTTCCCTATTCTCTCCATATAACCATCCAATACTATTTACAACTTATTTAAATGATTACACCAGTCCCTATTCATCTCAATCACACCTAGTTTATAATTTATTTGCATTCTCATATCACAATTTCACTAAGAAATTTCAAAAGGAGAATTACATATGGCTTGATCCCTCTTTGGAGTATTTGTATGTAGGCAATGTGCCCACACAAGGGGTGTGGATCTATGTCCAGTGCATCTTACACAAACTAAGCCCCCCTTTTACTCAAAATTAGTCAAATCATAATTTAAAATAGGGTTTGAATAAATAATCTACTTTATAAGGAGCTATATAGACTTCCAGCTACTGAAACTTCAGAGATAGGGTCACATAGACTAATGAATAAAACCCAAAAAGCTTAGATCCTTAGGACAACAATGTTGGATAAAGACTACAAGATAGGTGCCACTCCTATCCAATTTTAGTGCTTCTATCTAATCAAAAAGTGAAAGTCAAATTCCTATTTTTGATAGTGTCTTAGACCTACAAAATGAATATCAGATCTTGTCTTAATCAGATCAACATAGTTTAAGCTAAGTCTAATTTTCCCCTTCTTATTACTATTTTTAGAAAATCTCTAATTATAAATAAATTTCACAAATCAATAGCTTATTTACTAATTTATCAATCTAGACCCTTTAACTAAATTAATAATAAAACCCCAATTATTCTAAAATTGTTAAATCATTTGGTGAACATGACTTACTTCATTTACTTATAAAAACCCTAGAAACCCTAAGGTAAATTCCTACAAATTTTTCCTATAAATTTCTAAAATTTTTACTTGAATATTTAAATCATAAATTCATTTCAAATTTTAAAATTTAGTAGTAAATTTTAAAATAATTTTCTTTCAAACCCTAGTTGCACATACTAGGTCCTAGTATTTTTCCAACATTTTTTTGAATTTTTACTAGCATATTAATATCAAAAAACCCATTTTAAAATAAAAACATAATAGTAATTTCAAAAAAAAAAATATTTTTCTCAAAACCCTAGTTACATTACTAGGTCTTGTTAAATCACTAATTTTTCAATAATTTTAGTTGCATATTTTACTCAAAAATTCAATTTCAATTTCAACATTTTGTAGTAGTTGTTAAAATAATTACCTGTTAAAACCCTAGTTTCCCATAATAATTCCTATTTCTTTTTAGATATCATCTTACATTCTAAAAATCAGATTTGAAAAAAAATGGATCTCACTTATTAACAATTTTTTTTACATTTCTTGCAAAAAATAAGGAAACGATCATTGGTCCTATCATGTACATGAATGTTGAAGTTTACCATATGTTAATACAAAGATTAAAGATTTGTATTTCATGCTTATTTTTTATATTAATGGATGATATTACAAAATTCATTACTAAATATGCACAAAATTTCAATATTCCTTTTGCATACTCTCTCTCTCACTCATGTGGAAAAACTTTCAAGCTTATCATGCTAAACATGTTTGAAATGCTATGATTCATTTCAAAAAAATGTATGCATTCATGAAAAAACTTATTATTTCCATCCATTTATTTCTATCTCTCTAATGTAAAATTTTTCAAATTTATCATGCTAAACACATTAAAAAAGTAATAGCACATGTCAAAGTTCTTTATGCATCAATGAATAAATACATGCTCTCTTTCCCTTCCTTGATATCTCTCATGTTGAATACTCTTTATAAACATATTTTTATAAAAATTATAACTCCAATTACATGAATTTTATCCCATATACATGGTTTCTACCTAGAGGATCCATTACATAAACTAACAACCACCTGCCAGGTTTTAATGTCAAATCTTATAAATAAGAAACAATTTCCTTCTCCTCTCCCCCAAGAGGGTGATAGCTACTTTCCCTCTAACTAGGTCCATGTTATCACCCATCCAAAATGTGAGGCATCCCATACTATTGTTACTAATGTATACATTCAGCTTATAGCTTCTTCAAAACCTCTTCAACATGCGTGCTTACATGTTCAATCAAAAGCAACTAGGGTTTGCACTTGTGAGACTCTAAAGTATGATAATGTTAATTTCAGATTTACAAACATAGAATCAACTATTACATGACAATATCACAACACTATAAAATAATATTATAATATAAAATCCTCAAAGATACCCTATTGTCAATCATGTATATGTACCTTCATCTAGTAAATTGGTTGCAAGCCATGTTACATATCAAAACAAGAAATCACAAAAAATTAACTCTATAACTAGTTATTAAAAAATCATTAAAATATCAAAAAAGATTTCAAGTAAGGTACTAAGGGAAATCATTAAATCTAAGTTGATCAAACTACCTCCTCTACATCTAGTGAAAAGATCCAGATATTATTGTGTATATCATAGAATGCATGAACATCACACAAATTCATGTTTGGCATTAAATAAACATATAGAATAGATAATTTCTAATGAGGACCCTATACAAGGTAAATTAGTCAAGCAATTCACAATGACATAGGGATAGATTCACAAAGGGTCAAATTCCGAAATAATACAAAAGTGGTTACCAAAGCATAACTCATAACAACAAAAAGATCAAAAAGAAAAATCAAAGCAACAAATAGTACCACAAGCACAATTAAATCATAAAAAATATGCAAATACACCTATCTAAAATTAGTCTCAACTTTCCAATTATTATGGGTTTGGTTGAAAATATCTACAATAGTTTGATTATCAAGGTCAAGGGTTGGGCAAGCAGGCTCAAGGCATCACTACTCCTATTCTAGTAATTGGTAATGTTTATCACCAAGGTTTGGGATTTATTGAACATCCTACATTAAGTCATTCACATACACAATTTATCAAAGGAAAAGATATATATACATCAAAATTCAACACTAACACTCCATGGGTTCTAACTCAAGATGGTAATGATGAGTGGAACAATACAGTTTATTATGATCTCCAAGATATCAATAATGAATATGAATATTCAGATTCATATTCATAGTTATTCCATTATGATTCACAATCACACATGATTCCTTTGTTTGATATAGGACAACATGATAGGGATTATCTTTTGAGACTCATTGGTTAGTATCATTTGTTCTCAATTTCCTTGTACATAATTCTTCAAATTAATTTTACATAGTATTTTTATGATTGATTATACATAGCTTATATCAAAATCACCAAAAAATATAAAACATTCAAAAATAAAAAAACATTCAAATATTTAAAACTACAAAAACATGCAAATAATTCAAAAAATATTAAAAATATTTTGATTATATGCATTATCTAGGCTTTACATTTCAACTATCATGATAGACTTACATTTGTTATTCTATGATTATTGTTTGTCAATTTATCTACATTACCATGCTTCCCTTGATCTTATTTGAGTGTGTTCAATGACTTCCAGATCCTTAATTGATTCACTCTACCCATTGAGGGGGCATCCTACTTCTATATTCGAGACACACATTGATATACATACCCACTAGGGCATCTTCTACATGACTACACCATCCAGGTTATGTCATTACTACACCACACACTCTATTTATCATGTTAATGTAAATTACTTACTTATTTACATAGATTACTCTATTGACACTCACTAGTATATAAAACTTATGTATTTCTTAGCATATACCTAGTATTATACTCACATGTCTTGCAGACTTTCCCTCTTGCTTTAATTAATTAGATGTGATTGTACTTCCAACTCCTTACATGCATTATTTTATTGCTTATCATAGCTAAATTATTTGCATTTCTTAGTTACTTCTTATTTTTGGTATATGCCTTAGGACATTTACCAATGTCATTTGATTCTATTCATGTGTGTACTTTTAGATATTTGCCAATGTCCGTTCCCTGTACTCTTCTATGTGATTATGGATTTCACACCAACTTGCTTGTTTCAACTGTATGTGTATGTTGCATTTAAACATGCCTTATATGATTTATTTCCAATTTGATTGACATGTGCCCATGTCCCTTGTTTTCTTGGCCCCTTTTCCACTCTTGTATGATTCTTTTTTCTTTCCTTGTGTGATTTTTGATTGATTGATTTCAATTATTTGCAATGCCATGATCCAAATCGTGCATTATCTTACTTCTTAGATGGCATGATGGACATCATGCTCCATCCCTCCATGGTTTGAGATGATTAGTGATGAGTTTGAAGTATTGATCTTATATAAGGGGTCATATCAAAGGTCTATGGTGGTTATAGTGCTTATGTTCATGAGTGTTATTCATTTTATTCTTCATTGTGGTCATCTTGGCAGATTAGTCTAGTGGTAGAAAATCTAAGTTAGAATATTGATGACATCATAATTGCCACATGTGGATGAGTCAGGGGGAGTTGGTTATATGTGTGTGATAAAATTTGTGCCTAGTTGATATCTTCTAAATCTCAATTCATTATATAAATCATGGTAAAGTGTATGCAATTTCAAAGTTGGGATCCCAGGTAGTTTGGCACTATTTTCCCATAGTCAAATTTACAATATGACAAGCAAGGCTAAGTAAGCATGTTGATGAGGTTAGCATTGTCACACATGGAGGTGTCAAAACAAAATTATCATATGATTTTATTCATTTTTGTTCCTATTTTTTATGTGCTATATTTCAGATCATGCAATGAAGTGCATCAAAAGATACTTAGATGCAAAGTTGGGATCCCAAGTAATTTGATTGTGTTTTCCCATTGCCAAATTTCCATATGGAAAGAAAAGCTAAGTAGGCATTTTGATGATGTTATATTTCACATGTGTGGTAGTTTTAGAAGAATTTATTCATATGGGTTTGTTTATTTTTTAGCCTAGTTGATTTTCACTAAATTTAAGATCATGTGATGAAGCGTGTCAAAAGATATACATGGGTAAAGTTGGTCTTCTGAGTAGGTTTTGATGTAGTTGGCTCTATGGTAGAACAATCTATGTGATAAAAGTAATGGTGTTATGTATTTCATGTGTGAATTTTTCAATATTAGTTTGTTATATGGATGAATTTTAATTTTAATGGTGATCATGTGGTCTAATTTCTACATCATGCATCTTAGTGAATCAAAAGTTATTGAGGTCTAAAGTTGGTCTTCCAAGCATATTGCAGTGGTTCACATACTTAGTCAAATTTGAAAGAGGTAAAGATTGAGCAAGTCTCAATGATATCAACATAGTTAATTGGTTACAATAATTTAGGAAGGAGTGAGATGATAAGAATTTCATGATGTTTAACGGTTGGACAAAGGTAAAGGATAGACATCAATGGTGAGCGCATGATCGTATAGTTGAAGATCTATGGTGCATGTTGAGTTAAAGTGGTCAACCTATTCAATGTTTATTAACTTGAATTGAAGTTAAATATTGTGAAACTTCCAAAAATATCTACATATAAATGTTGGCCAAGTTTAGTGATAACACGAGATGAAGGAAAGTGTTCAAGATTTAACTGTGACCATTAGAATTCAAATATTTGAAAATTAAAATAGGGGAAAACTAGAGCTCTTTATTTTTCTAATATATTTTGATCTAGAATAAATTTTCTAGTGTTTTAAAAATAAATTATGAAGATGACTCTATTTCACATATATTGAACCTAGATTAAAGTTTTGAGTGTTCATATATTCAAAGGTATGGTGCTTCAAAGTTGACTGTGTGTTTTACATTCATTTCTATGTGACCCAAGAAGGGTAAATGAGATTGTTTTGATGATGGTTAGATGTACCATTATGGATTAATATATTGGAAAGTGTTGTACACTCCATGAGGATGATTTTTATGGTATTTAAAGGTTTGATCAATCTATATATTGCATGAACAACTGCTAAGAATTTGACTGTGTTCCTAAAGGCTACTAGTAGATTGATTGACCATATTGCAGATTCAAGTTGAAGGTGTTCTATGTAGAGTTTAAGAAGTATATGAGCATAGATATGTTATAAAAGTATTAAATAATTATGATAAGGTTTTGATTATTATATCTGGCCCCTAACTAGATATAGAGAGTCAAATTAACTAGATTGTATTTTGACAGTATATGACAAGTTTTAGTGATCATCTTGAGTGAGATAGTTTGAGGTGTGTTTGCCTGTGTTGGAATGTCTAAGTCACATGGAGATATTGTAGAGATATTGGAGGTTCTATCCATATGATTTGTTTATGTGTCTATGTGAGTGACTTGAATGTTTGGTTTAGTAGTTTGAGACTATGTTTTTTGTGTATGAAGACCTAAAGAGTGAGGTGTCCTAATTGGTAGGTTCAAGTGTGGATTTGGTGTTCCAAGTGGCATGAACCCATGTGGGAGTGAGAAATGTATCATGTGGAGTGGAATTATGCTTTGGAAGTGATCTTGCGTTTCTAAATTTCTTGTTATTGTGCTAAATGGGTGAATAGGTCTCCTTGAGACCTATAAGAGCTACAAGGGCCTAATTGAAAGGAGTAGCTAATTAAGGGTGACCCATAGATTCTATGGCATAAATTTATGGACTGTATAGAGTTATGTCTTGATGTGAGAGAATAATTAAGGGTTAATTCAATTATAAGGGCCTACTAAGAAGTTATTTATCATGAAGGCTCTATATATAGTGAAACCAAAGGAGATGGTTTCTAGGTTTGGGGGAATGCAATGTGCATTAAAGTGAAGAAGAGAAGATATCAAGTGTGCCCAATGGTTGGGTTGATGATTAGATCAGATTGAAGACTATGTGTATGACCTATATATCATATTTATAATGTTTGAATAGTGTTCCTTTAGGTTGAGGATGAGCAAAGAATAAATGGTATTTGTATGAGTTTGGTGGTTGATCTGAGAGACAGTTTAGAGTGTGGACTATGTGTATGACCATTTGGTCATTTTTTTGACATGGTGATAGAGTTATTGTTGAGGAGTGAAGAGTTATCAAAAATGTGGCTTTGTATGCATTGAGTGCATAGAGTTAAAGAGTGGGGTTAGTTGGGATATGTAGTGCTTCCTAATTGATCTTTGTGTTTGGGTTCAAGTATGTAATGTGATTTGGCCAACATGGAGTGTTGAGTGAAGGTGAAGAGTGATAATCAAAGTTACATCATCAGGTGTTGAAGACATTATTTCAAAGGTGAAAGTGTTTAAAGGAGGTGTAGATGCTAGTTTTATACACCCTTATGTATCAATATGGTGTGCCATCGCATTATCCTTCATCTCTAACACAATAGTCTTATTCATAATTATTTGAAATAATTACATTAACCTCACCTATTTACCTTTACCACATGAGTTAATTAAGCTAATTACTATAATCAAATAATAATTAACCCTATTTTACTATCCCTAACCATAAAATCATAAAAATAGATTAAAAAACAAAAACCATCCCAACATCCTAACAAAACCATCCCATGGTTTAAATAACCTAACAACTTAGAAATTGGTTAAACCTATATTTACTAGTAAATAACCCTTTTGAATGGCCTAAATATTATTTCTACCTATTTTGAGTAAATTGATGTTGATTTTCCAAGATGGACACCGATCAACTTAAAATGGCATCAATCCATAAATATACAATGAGCCTCAGCTTAGGGGACATGCACAATTCTTTTTGGAATTTGAACCTCTGCTAGAATTTTTTTTGGAACCTGAGTACATATATTGTCAACACTTTGCCACCTTGTGGAAGCTTTGTTCATGCAACTATCAAGGGATTTTAAAGTTTTTTTAGCATACTTTATAGTCTTCCTTATTTGCATGTTTTGAAGCCATTCAAGGTTAGTATTTTATGTTAATTCATTAATATTTAAATCATGTTGTCTTCTACACCTCTATGTCAACATTTCCATTTAGTTTTCATCATTTCATCAATTTTACAAGTTGTTATCAACACCTATTTTTATAGTTTAGCATTTTATTCAGAATTGATGCCAATCCATCTAAATCAATGTTGATCTTATAGGATTTTCATTGATCCCTACTAAAATAATAAAATATCCTTGAATTTTATTTTCATAACATTCACAGTCCTAAAAAACTATTAAATCCTACATGTTGTTTTTTGAAAAACATGTATTTCACATGTAGATGACTTGCCTAGATTAACACATGATATTGTTAGAATATTTGATCTCCCCAATATCTCACAACCTTTATTCATTGATCAAATCAACATTTTATTCAAATTAGGTATTTATGTTATGGTTTTCACACCTAATTAGGAAAGCATTAATGAACAATTGGCTATAATTCAAGAGGGCATTGATATAGCTATTGATTTTTGGGATGATTACTTTGATTGAATTAATCCTATTGTAGATTAGACATCTTTATTATAATATATTTTGCATCCTATCCTTATATATCTTTGTAATTTCATGCTTATTTATAAACTTGAGTGTTAAACCTAGGTTGACATCCACCTAAGGAGGCAGATCACTTCTTGGGACTGGTTTCATACTAGGTAGCCCATTCATCATTATATTAATCAATTTTTTATGAGTTAGTGTGATTTATATCTCATTCCTCCGTAGCCAAAGAGGATTTTCCACAATCTTGATCAATGGTGCGTAACTCATCTCCATCTCTAGGTAATATTTAAAACCCTGCATTTACTTTATTTTTAGTAGCTAACTAGATCACATTGAAAAAAGCAAAAAAATACTAAAACATTTTGGCACTCTTGGTGGGACCGTCTGGTCTCATTTTTTTATTAAAATTCAAAATTATTGAATTTTCTCTCTTTCCCTTTCTTTCTGTGAATTCATCCAAAGAACATCAAGTTTGCATTTTATTTCCTTTTTGAGGTTAAAATAAATTACATTCAGTTTTGTCTACTTGAGTAATTCACATAGAATAATCTAAGTGGTAAATTCCTCATAGTCATCACTCTTTCACACACAAGCCAAATCATAGTCACAATAAACTCATTTAAACACTTGACATAAGGAAACTGATGAGTATTTCATCACCTCATGGCAACCCTTTTTCCAATGATCCCACTTGGATTTCACCACCAAGGGGAAGAACAACTTAGTCTCTGGTTGAGTACAATCTCTAGACTATCAGTATATCTTAGCTAAGCACCCACACTAGCTGTCAGATTGTGACGTGAGGGGAGAAAGCCCCAAGTATCAATCCATATATTGATACCAATATACATTTTCCTTGAGCACCAAAAATAAAACACCCAAAACTATCCTTAGATTATCATTTCTTAGGAGCCTCATTATCCTTTTTTATTATTTCTTTTCACATATTAAAATAAAAAAGAGATAAAATTTTTTTAGGATGACTTTAGTTTATGAATATTTCATCCAAAATTAAAATCAAGATAATTCAAAAAGAAATTGTTGTTTTGTTTTTTCTTTTCTATTCTATCTCATGGTTTTGACTAGGCAATAATCAAAGAAAGAGTATGAAGTGGGTGTCACATCTTCTCTTATAGAACATACACCTAGCTCCTCCTCTACCCCTGAGTCTTTTTAAAATCATGTTTTCCCACACTTTTATTCTTAAGGATATCCTTCCTTTATGGAAATATTGGATAATAACCTTATTTCTCTTAATTACTACCTTATTAATCGAGCAATACACATTCCTCCTTCCCCCCATACCCAAGATTCTTGATATTTATATGGGATGCCTTCTGAGGAAACTAAGAAAACTGAAGGATTTACCATGGCCATGGTATCCTTTTCTACCATCTCTCTTCCATCTAGCTATAATACTCATATGATGCAACCTTTATAAATCCAACCACCTGTAGTATCTACCAATTCTGCAACCCCCATTACTTAGGTTCAAAGTGATTATACCACTCAGTTTATATCCACTATTCCTCCCCATATGTTAGTAGTATAAATCCATGTAAGTCTCCCACCTATAAAAATAAGTATAGTATATAGTTCACAAGCTTTGAAACATACACAACAAATCCCTCCAACATAACCTCCCCAATAGTATGTATTCATGGCTACTCAATATATGGATCCATCACAATCATTGGGGAATACTTATTTCCAATCTTCCACAAAGTAGAATATTCTATTGTAGGTCCCAAAATACATGGTGACATCTAAACCCATTATGTCCATTGTAGTTGGATACCCTTCCTCACAACCTCTATCTACTCTTTAGTAAGGTGTCTTAGGGAATCTACCTTAGAATAACCCCCAAGCAGACCTCATAAACATCCTTATGAATAGGATGGATAATATGGAAGCCTCCACCTCTAGACATAATACTATGCCCACATATGATCAAATTTGTAAGGATCCTATCCACCCATCTATTCCTATCTAGCCATATCCCTCATAATGGGAAATTCCTATGTTTACTAAGTTTTAGAACAAATAAAATCCCTAGTAGCATCTTAGAGCATTTTGACATGCATGTTACCTTATAGCACATGATGATGCATTACTACTTAGGATATTTACCATGTCGCTAGTAGGAGCTACATTACATTGGTATAGCTCCATCCCTCAACATTCACTCTTTTCCTTTGGGCAATTGGCCCAAATTTTATTAAAACACTTCTCAGTTAATATTTCTTGAAAAGTGAGTATCACAGATTTATACACCATTTGATAATTTGAAGATGAATCCATATCAGACTTTGTAGCTTGTTGGTGTAGCTTGATCAACCAATTAACCTTTTCCTTATGAAAACCTAAATTAATTGAATTATTTTCATGCTATCATGTAAAACATATCTCATACATGTTATAAATTCAAACCTTTAAAACTTTTGATGAAGCCTTTACCATGTCATATAAACTCAAAATTTAGGGCATTGAAGAGGGAAAAATTAAGTTACTCAATAAAAACTTTAAACCTGACCCCATAAAAAGTAATAATAATAATCCTAAACAAAAAGGGGTAGCAAATGTTATTATTCTAAAAACTTCTTCCCCTCTAACACCCAATTAATTAGGACCATCCACTTCTCAAACACAACCACCTAGGGTCCTTACTTGTTTTCCCCCTAAGAAATATACCCCTTTAGGAGAACCTTACAGTTCTATATTGGATAGACTCCTACAATCAAATGTTATTGAGCTCCCTCCAATTAGACCAGTTGATGATATGTGTCCTAAACCCACTTGGTATAAAGAGAATGAATTTTCTTCTTATGACAGGGTAATATTACATGACATAAAATGATGCCAATCCTTTAAATGATTGGTACAAGGCCTCATCGACAAGGGGGACCTTCATTTGGAATATCCAAATGTTGTTCCCAACTAATCTTTAGATATTTTTAAGCAACCATTTCCAAACCATCCATCCAAATGAAACACAATCCAAGTTAACCCTAGAGAAACAAAAAATTAGGCTACACATATGATTGATATAATCTATGATGAATTATTACCTAAAGAAACTCTAGAGCAATTGTTAGTCTTAGATCTCCTCATGGGATATGATTTTGATGTAAGTCAACCTAAAATTATCAAGACAACTCCCAAAACCTATATAGAGCTCCCATATCTCATTACATGGGATCGTTCATGTGATCCATCCCCTTCATCTTCCTAAATTGAGTCTCCTAAAAATGAAAATGAAACCCCTCCTCGAGATGTCATGATTAACATCCTAATACTTCTAGCATCAAACATTCCACCCCTTTGATCCCTAGTAAACTTATTTTTAATATACCAAGATCCCATCAATTTACATGGAACCAAGACCCTTTGAAATCATCCTCTATCACAACACTTTCTTACCCCAAAAATACTAAAGGAAAGGGTAAAGCTCTTATCATTGATATCTAGGACAATTATCTTGGTATTCCATCAAAGAAAGCCTTAGCCCATCCTCAAGTCAAGGTCGATCTTTTTCATATGTCAAAAGAGAAAAAACTTAGTATAAATACCCCTTATATTCTCAACACATGAAAGAGTAAAGGACCAACCCCTTTTTTATCATCTCTATCATATATTTTAGGTCCTCATCCATCTTCCAAAATGGTTATCCCTATCATAGGTTCTTCCATTCAAATACATGGGAAAATGCAAAGTCTCCATCCATTATTAAATACACTTCCATAATGATATCCACCATCTTCTACTAAAGTACCCTTAGATAAATTTAAATAAAAAGTGCCTAAGGTCATACTTACTATAAAATCTAAACATCAAAACCAAATGATCAATACTTTGCCAAGAGTGATTGCCCAACCTATTATAAGACCATAAAATGACCCTTTGAAAGGATCTTACACTGTAATATTAAAAAAATATTAGATACATCCCTCATATTGATACCACCTATATGGCTCATCAACCTTCACCCCCAAAAACTCGCTTTGTCAAGGAATTGGGAGATATGCACATATAATAGAGTACATAGACATGATACAAAAAATTGTAATGCCCTTAAGGCTATAATCCAACATCTAGTCTAGGATGATGATCTATTAATTGATGATCTAAATGATAAAAATCCTAAGACAAAAGTCACCATACCAAATATTCCATCTACCCATAATCTTGCTAGTCCTATAAGTGATAAAGAGTCAGTGGCTTCTTTGGAACCTCCATTATTACACATCGATGTTGTCCATGTAGCCACTTGATCTCAAAATTAGAATCCTAATAAATCCAAAGTTTCAATTATAGGTGCCTCTACCCATAATATGCCTAAACCATCTAGACAAAATCCTAAAGTCTCTATTATAGGAACTACCCTTGCTAAAGCCAAAGAGTTGGTACAAATCTCCATATTAAAACAACTCCACCAAACAACTATAAAAATGTCATTGTATAAACTTATTGAAAACTCTCAAAACCATCGACAAGAAATGATAGAAGTGTTGTAGGCTATTGAGGTCCAGCTAGATGAGCTTCAACAATTATTAGAATTTATAGGGGCCCTCTAAACGGTTTTGACTATTAGTTTCACTAATTTTGAGGTCATTTTTTATTATCACCTAAAGAACAAGATCCCACACTTTTCATCATATCTCAAATAAATCAAACTTAGATTAAAAGAGTTATGATTGGTAATGGGGCCAATATCAATATTATTTCTTCCCATGCTTTCTAATAGTTATAGCTACCATAAACCATTATTTCCCAATCCCCAACAATTATCTATGCATTTAATGACATGGTAGTACCCATAGTAGGAACAATTGTCCTTCCCATTTGCGTAAGTTCTCACACCCTCTACAAACTCTTTTATGTCATAGAAAGGACATTCTATTATAACATTTTATTAGGACATCTATGGATTTTGTGATGTGATGTATCCCTTCCACCATCCATAAATTCATTAAGTTTGAACATGAAGGCTAGGCCCACATCATCCCCACTAATCCTCATCCCTTCAAATCATACAACTACACTTTTTGACCAAGAGATGTCATAATACCCTCACTTGACACAATTCCATCTTTTTCCTCTAATCAAGCCTTAATTACCACAACTATTCCCACTTTAAAATTACCAGAGCATGAGTCTATTAATTTCATGATGCAACATTATTCAATGGGGGAATACCAACTATCAACCCTTAACATGTTACCCACTCCTAGGGAATATAGTCATCTCAACAAGTAACCTATGTATTTACCCAAACTAGGCGATCTGATCCCATTTAGGCCACCTTTCTTATGCACCCACTTGATATATTATAGAATTGATCAAAACACCCTAGGACCTAATAATGACACCCATGATAAACCCTTTACATCCAATTTCTCATTTCTCAATAAACTCCAATTTGTGAAATCCTACCTTTATCATTGTACTTTGAAGGGCTTTGATATGGGTAGATATGAGAAGGGTCCTCAGGACATCACATTAGGATATTTTAGAAAACCACATGGAAAACATGGCTTAGGCTTTGATAAAGATTCTAATTCCTCTCCTAAACCCATTCTTCTAACATTTTTGGAAGAAGAAGAGAAATCTTCATCATCTGATACCTCTTCCTCGACTAGTGACACTATATCCATCCCTTTTGACTTTTTTTTAGTCAATTTAATATCTATATAAGCCCTCATATTTCACCATGGTGGTGAGACCCTAATTATCCCTTTAGTATATCCTAAGTTAATAGGACATGATACATTAACCATCCTTGTTCTTCAATGTCAGGATGATTAGTCAATCTTGACTCATCTAGGTGCTAAAAATTGTTATCTATGTAATTGTCTTCCATCTAAAACATCTAGCTTATTAAATGAATCCACTTTTGATATTAATATCAGGTCTGAAGAAACCCTAAGGATTTTTAAAGTTATCATAGCCTTAAATCCTTAGGAAAACTATGATTTTACCACTTTTTTATTAGACCATAACAAGGCATTTTCTTGGTCTTATAGCGATATGTTTGGTATTGGCCCTACAATAGTTATCCATAATATCATCACCTTTCTTGATGATATGTTGGTAAAACAAAATCTCTATAAAATGCATCCCTACATCATGCTCTTAGTCAAATAATAACTACAATGCCTCTTATCTACTAACTTTATTCAACCCATTGATTATCCTCAGTAGATGTCCAACATCATTCTAGTCACGAAGCCTATAAGGGAACTTTGCATTTATACTAACTTTCATGATTTAAATCTTGCTTGTCTAAAAGATGATTTCCCTCTCCCTAACATTGACCAATTAGTGGACCTAATAACTGACCATGAAATTTTATCCCTTATGGATAGTTTTTTTAGTTATAATCAAATACTTATTATAGCAAAATATCAACATAAAACTACATTTATTACTCCTTGGGGGACCTTCTACTACCATGTTATGCCCTTTGGACTAAAAAACATAGGAGCCACCTATCAATGGACCATGACTTTTATATTTCATGACATAATCCACAAAATTGTTAAATACTATGTAGATGATCTCCTTGGGAAGTCAAAATTCAATAAGGATCACTTATCGATAGTTAAGGTTAGCTTCAATTATTTTCTCTAGTATCATGTGTGTCTAAATCCAATAAAGTGCATTTTTAGTGTCTTGATGGGTAAACCTCTAGGATTCATTATTTATATTCAAGGAATATAAGTGGATCCCACTAAAATCAAGGCCATTATAGAAATGCTTCCTCTGTCCAACGTTAAGCAACTTTATAGTTTACAAGGCAAGCTCTAGTCTATCTATCATTTTATATCCCAACTCTCTGATTGGTTTCAACCTTTCCACCATTTACTAAATACATATAGTCACTTTGTATGGAATTTTAATTGTTAAAAAGCATTTAACGCACTCAAATACTATCTTTTATCACCTCTAATCCTCACTCCACCTAAGGAGGGGAAACCTTTCTTCCTTTATATCTTAGTTATTGACCATGCTCTAGGTGTTATGTTTGCCCATCGAGACAAGAATCACAAAGAATAGGTTATTTATTATATAAGTCATACCCTTGTAGAATATGAAACACGTTATCCACATACCAAAAAACTATGCCTAGCATTCGTCCTTGTAGCCTCTAAGCTTTATCATTACCTACTTAACCACAAGACATACATAATTACAACTGTTGAGCCCCTTAAGTTCATGCATTCTAAGCCTTATCAAAATCAATGAATGGCTAGATGGATCATACTTCTAGCTAAGTTTGATCTAGAATTTCTCCATCAAAAGTTTGTTAAAGGATAGATTATTGTTGATCAGTTGGCCGATTCACCTCTTAATGATAACTAACCAATCAATTGTGAATTTACTAATGAATATATCTTATCCACTTCCTAATTAGTTCCAGAATATCAAATGACTCTATTCTTTGATGGGTCTAAATGTGAATGAGGAGGTAACATATGAACTATACTAATCCCTTCTCAGGGTTTTCTCATGCCTTTATATTTTAAATTAGACTTTTATTGCACCAATAACATGGTTGAATATGAAGCATTGATTATAGACCTCAAAACTACCCTTGTACTAGGAGTTAGATCCCTTAATATCTATGGTGATTCTCAGCTATTGGTCTATCAAATTAATGGTATATATTAATGAAATAATGATATCCTCCAAAAATATAAGACCTTAGGTGATCAACTCTTATCCACTTTCAAATGTTACACCATCCAAACTACTCTTAGATCAACTAATAAGTTTGATGATACTATGGCATCTCTTACCTCTTTTATCCCATCCTCACCTCAGGAGTCTAAGCTATTTGTCCTTATCCATCAAGTTAACTAGCCTTCCTACATAATAACTGATCTTTCAACTATCAATAATATCAAGGAAAACCCAAAGGAGCCATGGTATGCATAAATATTTACTTATTTGTCTATAGGACTATCTTCTTTCCATCTATCCAAGGTGACATGCATGTCTTTCAACAAAAAGATGCATGTTATACTATATTATGGGGTGCTCTCTATAAGCATGATTTTGATGGCATTATTCTTCATTATCTCCAAAATCATGAAGCTACCTCAGCTATCCAAGAAATACATAACAGTTTATGTGGTAGACACTTTAGTGATCATGTAATTGCTAAAAAAATCTTACATCTAGGATATTATTAGCCCACTCTGAATCAAAATTGTTGTGCATACATTAAGAGGTGTGTAAAATGTTAGTAGCATGCAAACTTATCCCATGTCTCTAGTAAAGCCTTGTAGCCAACAAGAGACTTCTAGCCATTCTCCCAATGGGGGCTTGATCTTATAGGTCAAATCAACCCTAAGTCATCTCAGCATCATGGCTTCATCATTACCACTATAGAATACTTCACCAAGTGGGTAGAAGTTGTGATGTTTATCTCGACCAAGGTAGAAAAGATTTTGGAGTTTATCCACCATCACATTATTTGTTATTTTGGAATTCTATATAAAATAATAATAGATAATGGAAAATCTTTCAAGAATAAGAAAGTCCAGGCACTATGTGACTCATTTAAAATCAAATTAAGTTTTTCCTCACCTTATTATTCTCAGGCCAATGGTCAAGTAGAAGCATCTAATAAAAACCTAGTCAAAATCCTAACCAAATTAATCAATGAAGCTAGGAAGGATTGGCATCTTTGTATCATTTTCACCTTGTGGGAATATCAAACTAGTATTCAAAACCCTATGGGTGTTACTCCTTTTTACCTAGTTTATGGTATGGAAGCTATACTTCCTTTAGAAGTCCAAATTCCCTCTCTTCATGTCTCCCTTAAAGACATCATTTCTAATGAGTATTTTTTTTAGGAACATTTATCCCAGCTTGAATTCTTAGATGAGAATCATATGATAGCCCTCAATCACCTTTGTATATATTAAGAATGACTAAAATGAGCATATAATCAACATCTAAGAGAATGAGAAGTTAACATTAGAGACCTTGTGCTTAAATAAAATCAACATGTCACTAATATGGAATGAAGTAAAAGGGAAAAAATTGACCCTAATTAGCTTGGACCATACATCATAACCCAAAAATATGGATTTGGGGCATATCATTTGGCTTCTCTTGATGGTAAACCAGAATGAGAACCTCTTAATGCATTGCATTTTCATCCTTTATATAGTTAATAGATCTTGGCTCATCTTGGTTAGCTTATCTAAAAATACTATCATATCCCCTTATCCCAAAATACCAAATAATGATATGAGAGTTATGTGGTTATTTAGTAGTCAATATAACTTCAACCTTGAATATGAATACCCTAACTCTATTCATAGTATTCTCTCATGGATACGTTTCACCTATAATAGGAGAAAGCCCGGATCATTATTTTCCTTATTTCTTAAAGGTTGTCAATTTTCCATGATAACACAATCACCTCATGTAATGAACTCATGGAAACTATCCTAAGGTATCTTCTTATGCCAACTTGTATTACTATCTTTAGGATCCAATAATCAAGTAAGAAGTGAAAATAAAAAGTATCAAAATGGGCTAAATAAATAGACTGATCCCTTGAAGGATAACTGTAATCAAATATAAAGGCAAATAAAAGATTGATCCCTTGAAGGATAATTGTATAAAAACATCTGAATATAGACCACTCCTTGGAGGATGGCTACCAAGCAAAAAAATTCCTACATTGATCGATTTTAAAATTATGCCATTTAAAATCCTTAAAAAGTAACAAAGTAATAAAATAATTTGTCAAAAGCAATATCCTAAGAAAGCTTCCCATATCAATCAAATTTCTAATTGTAGACTTCCTGTATTGATCAGTCTACCCATTGGTATAAAATTGATCCCTAAAAGATAAATCCTAATTTCAAAATATGGTGTGAAGAAGATTATCTCTAAATCAATCCATCTCCTATCCCACCAAAAGCATCTAATCTTAATAAATTACCAAGTTCAAATCTCTAGCTAACCTAGGTTGTGTCAACATCTATTATCATCTAGCTAAGGATGTATAGGCCATGTGTATGAGAGATTATCTTTTTGGTTATGGTTAGTGTTAATGCCAATCAAATCCATAATATATAATCACTTAAACCCATAAAATCACAACCATTAAGCATTAAAATCTATCTATAATCCATTTATTAAATACATATCTCATGATATAACATCCATAATCAATAATCCATAAACATCTATAGCATATATGATAGCAATTATTAGAATTAAAATACATAACATCTAATCTATAATCTATCACATCACATCTTCAATAAAACTATAACATATCCATAGCCATCAATAAATCCATAAACAAACATATATGATCCATCCATAAACATAAGCAATGTTTGTGTGTGTGTGTGTGTGTGTGTGTACATCAAGTGTCCTTATAAATGTCATAAAACAAATAAAATGGGGCTCTCAGCCCATATAATATGATCTACCCAGTAAAATAAATCCTATTGAGGTAAATTCTATCACCTCCTTCATCATCTCCTCCTCAACTCGCTGCACTCCCTCTACTAGTAGACCCCCCCAAGTGTCCTCTATGATCTTTTATGGCTAGCCTCATATGAAGTAAACCAAGCTACATCTAGTAGTTTTCTTTATACTATCCTCTTATAATATGACATCTCTACAACCAAATCCCTATACCTCTGGAGTGGTACCTTATCTATAGGAATAACACTAGATCGTATAATATTTAGAGGGAGTCTCTATGCCAAAGTAGACCTCATATTATTTAGCTCTAATTGATACCTATATCTCTCCTCTATGGCTTGATCATGCTGAACTCTCATGCTATCTAGATCACCTTTGAAAGTGGCAGTTTGATCCTATAAAGTATCGTGTGTTGCTCATGCATCCTATAACATAGCCCTTAGTGTATGCCTCTCCACAATAAATATAACTATATCTATATGCTCATAGGTAGGGTAATATTGTAGTGGTACATCTTCCATGTGTGTATTAGGGTCATATTGCTCCTTTATGTGTGTATTTGGGGCATCTTTCTTAGCCTCCCTCATCTCCTCAATAACCACCTCCTACCGAGGTCTCACTATTCTATCTTATCTCCTCTCCATCTCTGCTACAAACCACACTACATAATCATCTATATAACTAATATCATTTAGGTCAGTAGATGTAGGCTCCTCTTATGGCCCCATCAAGACCAATATAAAATCTAGAGTAGGACAGTTGATCTATGTATCATCCCACCTATATGCACATGGGGTTAATGGCATATCCTAAACTAACCCAAACTAACGATGGACCATATCAAAATATAATAACTCCAAATGCTCCAACTATCATCCATGTACCCATAAATATCAAGAATCATCACCTATCTCCACACTTAAACTAAGACATGTTGGGAAGTGTACATACAGTCTCGAGATAACATCTCCTATCTGTAAGTCACTAAAAACTTATTTATAGTATGCTAGATCATGTACTACCTTGTTTATGTATGGAACCACTAGGTCTTCTTTCCACTGAAGGAATCCTATAATATAAGCCATGTCTCTAAAATTGATCTATGGGGTCCCTATGGGGAAAATCACATGATTGTGCTCATATACCTAGAAATGTATTACAAAAGTGATGTTGAGTCTCGATCTGTGCTCAGTGCGCTAGCCTTATAACTACCTATAGATCTACCTTAATAATGTGGGCACCTAAGAAAAAATATACCTAAACTCCACCATGTCTATTATGACACTAGTGAACCTCTATGGTAGTCACCCTCTTACAAAATTAGGTAGCACATAGCAAGTTAGTTCTAGCATCATCATCATTGGCACTAGTCTCTCCACAGGGTCTTGGTCATACAATGGTTGGAATGAAAACCCCTCATCAATGAATCTCATGTCAAATGCATCCTCACCATACAATCATGCCAACACCATCACTCACCCAGCCTCATCCATAATATAAATAGGGGCTCTATACATTGGCACTCAAAGAATTATATGGATACCCTCTATGGTGATGGTCATCTCACCAGTCGATAAATAAATGCATTGGTGGTATAATACCACCACTCTAGTAAATTCACCATCATGCCAATATATTTATGGATATGATGATATTAATAGATCCCTCCAAATCCAATAGCATATAGATGGGCCTAGTCCTTATCACCCATGATATCTCATAACTATGTCAATAGTGGTAGGATCCTATCCCTCATCATCAGTAGCTTCCGTCCATATCAAAAATAAATTTTTGGTTAATCAAAAGCCTCACTTTCCTAGTTTTTATTGATCCTATCAAGATTGATGCCAATTTACCCAATCAACATTGATCCTTTTGGATCATGGTCGATCTGCATGGGGAATGCAAATCCATATAGATTGATGTCAATTCCTTCCCCTCAAAAATATTTCCCTTAGGCCGTACATTCTCAAAAAAATTCACAACCTCCCTCCCCACCCATAAATTTTTTAAACGACAAAAATCTCTTACATAACAAAAATAAAAACCAAAACAAACACAATTTTTTAAATTAAAAAATAAACCAATAACTAAAATCATAAATTTTACCACAAGTGTATTTTGCATACCTCATAGTGAAATCATCATTGTCATCCACTCCTACTCACCTCCATCATCTCTCATGTAAGCTTTAAAGGTGGAAAAACACCAAATTTTGCTTTCAAAAACTTGTTCACATCAATAGATAAATGAGCCTTATGCCATGTCAAATGCTTATTTATAGCCTTTCCCATGATTGACATCAATTAATCCAATCGATCCCTTACGGATCTATGTTGATTGTCTTGGTTTGTTGAAATTTTTACACTTATGGACCCTTTCACATGCTCCCAATCTGGATCCCAGGCCCTGTCTTATTGCCTTTGCCATAACTATCCTATTTTAATGTCATATTACCCTTTGGATTTAAGGATTTTGACCCTTTATCAGTTCCCCAGTCTCCTTAAAGCATACCCTTTTTTTTGACATCTTGCCATTGTAATATCCTAAAGGTATCTTTTATCCTGAGAACATTCATCTATAGGTAACACATACACCATTTGCACACTGGATATGATTGTATACCATTCTTATATTTTATTCTCTTAATATCCTTTTATTAAGCCTACCTATTTTAGCTCTAGTATTTTGTTACTCAATTAGGTCTTTGGGGTAATACTGCTTACATCACTTTTTATCCCATTAAGTGTAAGCTTGGAACTTCCTTGAGCCATCTGCACTTTTATTTATCCATTTCTATCTTCCACTTATCCATTTCCACTCATCCACATTTTTTTTTACCTTCCATATTTTTAAAACCTATCATCCATTCTATCTCACTTTTTGATGCTTAATTTGAGGGGGAATACTTCTTCACAATAAACTTAGGGAATTAGGCATCTTATAGTTTTTTTCTTACAACACACTATTGTATACCACTCCACAAAAAGAGGCAAATATAGATGCTAGTTTTATACACCCTTGTGTATAAATGTGGTGCATCATCATGTTATCCTTCATCTCTAACATAATAGTCCCATTCTTAATTATTTTAAATAATTACATTAGCCTCACCCATTTACCTTTACCACATGAGCTAATTAAATTAATTACTACAATCAAATAGTAATTAACCCTATTTTACTATCCCTAACTATAAAATCATAAAAGCAAATAAAAAAAACCCTCCCAACCTCCTAACAAACCCATCCCATGGTTTAAATAACCTAACAACTTAGACATCGATTAAACCTATCTTTACCTTGTAAATAACCCTTTTAAATGGCCTAAATATCACCTCCACCCATTTTGGGAAAATCAACATCAATTCTCTGAGATCGATGTTGATAGACCTAAAATGACATCGATCCATAAATATATAGTGAGCCTCCTTGGCTTGGGGGATATGTAAAATGCTTCTTGGACCTTGAACCTCTACTAGATTTTTTCCTAGAACTTGTGTACAGACATTGTCAACACTTTGCCACCATGTGAAGCCTCTATTCATGCAACTATTAAGGGATTTCAAAGGTTTTTGAGCATACTTTTATAGTTTCTTATTTGCATGTTTTCAAGCCATTCAAGGTTAGTATTTTACATTAATTTATTCATATTTAAATCTTGTTGTCTTCTACACCTTTGTGTTAACATTTACATTTAGTTATCATCATTACATAAATTTTATAAGTCATTATTGTCACCTATTTTTATAGTTTAACATTTTACTCAGAATCAACATTGATCTATCTGAATCAACATTGATCCTGTAAGATCATCATCAATCCCTCCTAAACTATTAAAATAGACTTGAAGTCTATTTTCATAACATTCACAGTCCTAAAAACCTATTAAATCTTTCATGCCATTTTTTAAAAATATGTCTTTCACATGTAGATGACTCTTCTTGGATTAGCGGATGATATTGTTATCATATTTGATCTCCCCATTGTCCCACAACCTTTATTCATTGATAAAAGTGACATTTCATTCAAATTACGTCTTTATATTGTGGTTTTCATACCTAATCAGGAAAGCATTAATGAATAATTGGTTGTAGCTCAAGAGGACATTGATATAGTTACTAAATTTTGGGAAGATTACTTTTATCACAGTAATCCTATTGTAGATTATGCATCCTTTTTGTTATCTATTTTACATCCTATGCCTATATATCTTTGTAATTTCATGTTTATTTATAAAGTTGAATGTTAAATGTGGGCTGACATGTACCTAAGAAAGCATATCACTTGTTGGGTTAGTTTTTTACTAGGCAACCCATTCATATTTATATTAATAATTTTTTTGTGATTTAGTGTGATTTACAAGTCATTCCTCCCCAACCAAAGAGGAGTTCCCACAAGCTTGATCAATGGTGTGCAACTAATCTCCATCTCTACGTAATCTTTGAAACCCTGTATTTACTTTGTTTTTAGTAGCTAATTATATCACATTGAGAAAGGAAAAAAAAATACTAAAATATCAGGTTCTAAAAGACTTCATATTGCTTAGGGGTAGTTTCTCCTTATGAACCATGTGTTTTATAGACACTTAAATCTGGCTACCGATAACCTCCAACTAGGCTTTTGACCAATTTCCACAAAAATGCACAATTTGGCCTAAAAACACTAAAATGCATTAAATGAGTTGAAATTAATATATTAAAGTACTTATTTTGGCCAAAGTATCATTAAATGGGGCAATGTAATTTATGCGCTAGCTAACTTTAATCAAATCATTTAAAGTTAAAAGGCCAATTTTACACCTAGGTACTCTGGATTGCTCTTTTCTATCAAATTTCTTATATGGGACACATGCCTTTGTTATTTTATGTTGACAAAATCCTGAATGGGATAATGAATCCAACACATCTAACATTGGCTTTCAATTCTAATCCAATCAAATTTGGGACCAATAACAAGGCATTGTGATCAATTTGAGTAATTTATGCACAAAGTGCTTAATCATGCTTAGAGATAATTAATCCAAATCAAGGCCTAATTAAGAATCCCATAGAAACTTGTTGAATAATTGTTTTTAGAAATGAATATTGAATATCTACATCATCAGGTGACCTCATTTATTGGGAAGACATCCCTAGGCTATAAATGCCACAAATATCAAGATTCATTCCTCCTATGCCTCATCAAAGCCCTTCCATGCCTATTCAATGCCCCTCTATCCCAAATATTGATGAGCCTATTTATGAATTTTAATTACATAATTGGAATAATCCATAGCCACACATCTCAATCTTGAGATGAATGGTTCAAGTTGATCTAAGCCATTTTTCAAAATCTATAAATAAGAGGCCTTGACATATGAATTTGAAAGCTATCTTGGTGCAAAGTTATTATGCTCAAATATCTTTAAAAAATCTTGGATAATACAAAGTTACCATGCCAAATTTATTCCAAAATCCATTTCAATTAGTGTTATGATGCCAAAATATTGAATTAAATCCAAGCCAAACTAAAGCCAAAGGTGTTAAGAGGAGATGAAGATAGCCACACTCCATTGAAGAAGATCTCTTGAAGTATAATCTGAGCAAGACAAAGAAGGAGAATTTTGGAGAAATCAAGGATTTGGTAAGAAATTGGTGTTTTATGCTCACATTTCTCATTTATTTCCATTTTTAGTTGTGTTTTCAAATGGTTTTCCTTCACTAAGCTCTCCCTAGTAACTAGGCCTTGAGATGTATGTTAGCTAGTTTGTTGGTTTTTCAATTTGATTTCATTTTATCACTAACAAGATATTGACATCTCTCTTGAGTCAAATTCCTATTGCCATAATGGCATGCTTGGTGGGACCACAACCCACAAATTTTCTCACAAAGCCCCTCTACAAGCAACCTACTAACTATTGTCATGTAGGCTCTTAGAGTATGGAAGCAAAGAAAGAAAAAAATTGAGAAAAAAATTCCATTTTTATAAACCATGGTTTTGTTCTTGGGATGACCCAACTCAGATCTAGTTCATCCCATCTTAGCTCTAGTTTATCAAAACTTGGCTCTAGTTCATCTCAACTCAGCTCTGGTTCATCCCAACTCAACTTTGGTCTAGCTCAACTTGGCTTTGGGTCATCCCAACTCAGCTTTGGTTCATCCTAACTCAGCTCTAGTTTAGCTTGACTCAACTCTAGTTCATCCAAACTCAGATTGATTTAGTCCCAACTTAGCTCTAGTTTGGCCCAACTTAGCTCTAGTTCATCTCAAGTTAGCTCTAGTTTAGCCTAACTCAACTTTGGTTCATCCCAACATAGCTCTAATTTAACCTGACTCAGCTCTGGTTCATCCCAACCCAACTTTCCTATCCAACCTGATGCACCTATCTAGCCCAATTCATTTGTCAACCCAACTCACCTATCAACCCAACTTGTCTATTCAACCCAATTGTCTATCCAACCCAACTTGCCTTTTAACCTAGGTCACCTATCCAACTTGCCTATCCAACTCAACTCACTTGTACAACCTAACTCATCTATCAACCTGACTCACTTGTCAACCCAACTTACTTGTTAATCTAAGAACTAAATTCTAAATGTCATTTTCTCAAACTCTTAAGTGATTCAAAGTGGGCCCTTATAATTATGTTTTTTTATGTTGAGGGGGTAATTTGGATGTTTGGTTGAATGATTTTGACTAACCAAACACACTTTCATTTGGGTTTAAAATGAACATGCTTGATTTCATACATTTCAATTAGTTCTTAAAATGAACATAAGATTTGGCTAAGTCTTACATACATTTCATTTAGTTCTTAAAACAAATCATAAATCTTACAACATTTTAAAATTTGGTGTTTTAATCATGAAATTAGGATAAGTCTTGAATCTTCAATTTGGCTTAAAATAAACTTAGGTCTTTATTGCTTTATGTGGCCTTTTTTATGTAATTTTTTACCATTTTAGCAATTAAGGCCAAGGGCCAAAAAGAACATCACCGAATCTCTTATTTGGTACTTAAAATTGAAATCATTTTTCAAGTTTATATGCAATAGGTGATTAATTAATTAATTGAAAAAAATAAGGACATTGCATGTATTTTCTTTCATCCATCACCTTTAGGGAACTTTTGGAATCAAAAGTGTCATCCTTAGTGCAAAAATCCTAGTCCAAAGCTTAGAAATAATGTCATCTAAATCACTCCCTAAAAACTTGTCATAGTTTGGGTTACCTTTAAAATGACCCTAAAGACTTTCTTTTTATGTCTTTCATTTCATTTCATCTTGGCTTGCGAGGGGGACAGTATTACCTCCCACAAGTTCTTTAGGGAAGCTTTGACTCAAGGTTTCGTCTCTCAACATTGAATTCACCCACTCTCACTAGGATCAGAGGTTTGAGTGGTTAAACCACATTCTAGTGTTAGACTGCACATGGGACATAATATGCACAATTGGACATCACAATACACTGAGTGAAATACAAGATGTATTGATTGCAAAAAGGACTAGACTTTTTTGCAACAAGCCAAGTGCTACGAACCCAAAATATATGTTTTTTTCATTAATTGACATGAAATTCATTATGTAATTGATTCCCCTAGAATGATAAAAAACCAAGTCAACCTCATTTTATCATACCCTTGATAGGATCTGGATGATTATACTTAGAGTATTTTGGTCATTTTTTCTTGGTATGTTTTGAGACTAAAACATGATTGTTTATTTGTAAACCATGACAAAATCAATTTATTTATGCATCATTATTTTGTATAAATAGGCATTATGCTATCCATTTCACACCACACTTGTGCCTTGAATTTTTTGTTAAACTTATTTGTATGTGTGTCATTTGAGTTGCGAAGGGTAGTGTTATGCTTCCAAAATCATATCAAACCATTTTTTCCTTTGATATTTGAAAAATAACATAGATCACATCATTCAAGTATGATTACACCATTAGGCTACTCAATTCATTTTAAGACCAATTTACCTTATATAAAAAACTATTTATTTCAAACCATGTCATGTATACCATTTGGAACTTTGTCTTGTGCCATCATGTTGTCCAATCTTTTCTAGCATGTTTGGTCAAAACCTAGTTTTCAATGTTGAGTTTTCAATTAACCTTATGAACTTTAGATTCAAACATTGATTGATTTTTATTTAGGCCTCAATTCTTGGGGTTGATACATAGATCTTTCTCTTTTGGGTTGCATAACTTTGGTTAATCGATTAAACAAATTTTAAAACTATTGATGTTTTATTTATTTAATGCCTATCCTCAACATTATTTGTGCCTTTATTTGGGAGAATATAGTATTTCTCTAAAATCCTTTTGCCTTATGTTTTATGCCAACTAATGATGTTTATGTTTGATTTTTATGTTGGGTCTATATCAAAGTTGTTTCCAAACTTTTTAGATTAAATCAAATCACACCATGCCTTTGTTTCAAGTCTAGATTATGAATCCATTTAGCCAAAACTCCTAACATATCCTATTTGTTTGAGCCTATATTTTGACACTGCATTTGGATAAAATACCTAATAACTCAAATTTTCCTTTTTCTAGTTTAGACATTGTTTGGAACATTTTGACCTAGACCTTTGACATGCCAATTAACTTGACCTTTTGTGCATATTAAATTTGAAATTAGACATTTGAAATTAGACTATTTTATGCCAAGTATTATCACAAACCATTTTGGAGATACAACTCCACTTTTTGACCACATTAGAGATATAACTCCACTTTTGACCAAGTTAGACCAAGTTTAAACCATTTTTCCTTTGGACATAGTTTTTCAGACTTTCTAGATCTCTAAGCCTTTTTGTTTTCAGAGATTTCATCATTTATGAAGATAGGTCTAGATACACCTATGGTGGAATCATGTATAATCTAACTTATGATATAATGGTCACACAAAATAACTTTTATGGCTTTAGTCAAGACCCCAGTGATGATAATATGGTTTGTAAGATAGATTTCTATCCACCTCATACTAATCATTCATGGGAACAAAGTTATGAAACAACTTATGATCCAAATCAAGACTTTGATTAGTATGAAGAGGCATATGAGGAGGAATTTAAAGACCCAAATATAGATAATGTTGTTTTGGATATGGATCCATACCCTCTTTATGATAATCAGTACATGAAACATAATCAAGAACCATCTTATGATCCAAATCAAGAATAGGATGATTTGGTTTATGAGGAAGACTTGGATGATTTAGCTTATGCAAGTAATTAGGCTCTGCCACATCATACCATTTCTATTTTAGGACCATAACATCATACCATTCCCATACAAAGACCTCATCCTTTAGCTTATGTGATCTACAAAGCTCCATAATGCCCCAAACTTATCCTTCTAAGACCTCATCCTTTAGCTTGTGTGAGAAATCATGCTCCATAATGCCATGCCATTTCTATACCAAAACCTCACCCTTTTTCTTATGCAAGAAATAAAAATCTATAACACCCTATAATTACCATTTCAAAACTTTATCCTTTGGCTCATGTAAGAAATCATGCTCCATAATGCTCTATCATTATCCAACTACAAGTCATTCCTCATCCAGTACCAATCCCATCCAAACCTCAATCGATCTAATCATTCAAAGACCAATCTGTGTCTAAAAATAGTATCTTCCAACTCATTGGAAACCAAGGCCAAAATAACTAACTAATCCAATATTTTTTTGTTGAACCAACAATTTTTGATAAGTCAACTTGTGATCAATCACCTATTGATCCTATAATAGTTATTGAGGAGTCTCACTCTGATGAGCTAGTATTTACTAAGTCACTTCTTAATGATTATAACCACCTTTAGTTAAATCATTACCTTGAATATATAATTATTTTTCAAAAGCCACTTATTGACAAACCAATCTTTAAGGAGTTGTCTCATGACCTTTTTACCATCTTAGAGGAGTCCCATTTTGACAAACTAATATTTTTGGAGCCCATTCTATCATGATAGTTTGTTACTTGTCTAATACCAAACAATTAACAAGACATAATTGTAATAGAGTACCCATTAGATAATGAATCAGAGTTAGAATCAAGTTCTATTATTGAATAGACATTAGATTAAACATCAAAAGAAGAATCAATATCAATCTCAACATCAGATTTAGATTCCCTTGATACATAATCAGATCTAAAAGAAGAATATGTTCATGGTTGTTACAACATTGGTTATGTATGCCTCATAGATTAATTTGAATACATTTGTGATCCTTTTACAGTTTTTGAGGATGAGTACTTCAGATTTGACATAAGTTATCCTAGTATCTTCTATAAGGATTATGTAGCCTCTCCCCATTCCATTACCATTTCATAGGCCATTACCATCAACCAAAATAGAAATTTTATTGACATTCCATCCACCACAAGTGTCAATTGAGATTGATAGAATCACACTTTTTTGAACTACATTCATGGTGATATAGCAGTTGAAGAAGATCAAGGAGGCTAAAACTAAATCCATATAGCAGAAGAGCACTCTCCTAGTGAAACCTTTTCAAAGGTGATAGGGGACAATCAAAATCAAAACTCAACATCTTTTAGTGAAACCTTTTTGGAAGCACTAGAAGACAATCAAAGTCAACCAATGTTCCTTAGTGAAATATCTTAGAGGTGATATAGGATAATCAAGACAACTTCATTGGTGAAATCATCATCAAGGTGCCAATATCTAAGCATAAAATCTCTTTACTACTCGATGAAGATAAAATCAAAAATCAAATCAAAATAGCTTACAATCTACATCATAATCTGATGGTAACTACTCTCAAGATAAAATAATAGAAAAATATGATGGTATTATTGATAGAATAAGTCTTTGGCCCCACCACAAATAAAGTTATGTTGAATCTGGCATCAACAACATTATGTGTCACTGAACGTCTTGATCTTCATTTATTTCCCCACCATTATGCATTCCATTATTATTTGCCATTCCATTTCACAAACAAACTTATCATCTAACTTTTATCCCTATTTACCATCCATGGCTGCACTTTCCTTTTTTGAGGCTACAAATATACCCTGTCTTGACACTTGAAAGAATCAAAATCAATGACAAAGGAAGAGCACAACAACATTCTCATCATCTAAATCTATATCCAGTTCTTGCTAGAGTAACTATTCAGATGAGGTATGGTATAAAAATTAACATGATCAAGTATTTTATTTGTATCATTTTTTGATTAAGACATGCATCTCCCCATCAACAAGAACAATAGAATCAAAAACCACACCCATGCCAAAAACATGTACCATACCATTTCATTGCCATTATTACATATGCCTATTTTCCATTATCATAGATCCTACCATTTACCCCATTACTTGGGGGAAACCCTCTTACCATTTTATCTAATCTATCAAAAACCATCATTATCATAAAGCAATGGCATACCATCCTATCATTACATTCTTATCCTACCCAATCATATTTTGATCTTGGTTCATTTGGTTCTTCCCACATCTTTTAAGAGAGGATTCTGATCAAGTTTCAATAATCAATCAAATCCGTGTTTACAATGACAATATATGAAATTAGTGTGATAGTTGATTTGGAAAGATATCTTTTATTTTCTATCATGTATCAATTTTGTTTATGTGAGCCTAATTACAACCACCTATGGGTAAATCAGTGTCTCACTAGTCTTACTACTAATTATAACCACCTATAGGCAAATTAGTATCATTGACCTATGTCATTGTATCCTAGTTATAATTGCCTATGGAAAAATTAGGGTCAATACTTGCTTATCATGCATTATTGCATCACCTTTCCATTGTTGTTTTCATTCGACTAGCCATTTCCCAAATTTGACAACTTGTTGGGACCTAGTTGATTTATCCTTACCTTTTATGTGGATGGAATTATTGTGACTTGAGGTCATTTTAGGACTATGTGGGTCATGCTTAATTTATGTTTAGGTCACCTCAATCCCCCTTTCCATACGCTTTCATTATTTTATGAGAAACCTAAGCCAAACACTCTCACTATTTTGTGAATAGGTATCTTGTCATTCTCTAATGAGTTGAGATACCTCAAAATGCCAAAAACATTTGTCCTATCTAAGCCTAGTTAGTTATCCTTGATCTGCCTTACTAGGTCATGGTCATTATTAGGATGCTTTCTTTTGCTTTTGTTTTCAAGATTTATATTTGTTTTTTTATTTCAAGTTATTTATTTGTTTGTCTTTTTGCCTGGTTGTTTGTTTGTTTGCTTGTTTGTTCACTTGCCTATTTATTTGCTTTTAGCATTATTGCCTTGATTCAGTCTATGTGCATTCATTAGGTGATTCCTTATGCACACCTAAACTTGAATCCATCCATATTCATATTTCAACATTGTCATCATCATTTTTATCATTGGTGCATTGTTTTTGAGTGTTTATTGGATTGGGAGTTAGTCTTTATGCATTTTTTATCCAAGTCTTCATGGTATTCTATCATGATGCCTATCATCAGATACTACAAAAATTAGCTTCAAGAAGGTCTACAATAAATGGAGCCATAGAATTTTATACTTGAAACCTTATCAAATCCTCCCACCCACCTTGATCAAAATCAGTCATTTGACCATTCCAGTTGTATCTTTGCTAATCAAGGTGACCATGTCCTTATTGACAAGTACAACTAAATCATTTTCTATTGATTAATCTCATTATTATATCCATCTTTCATCACACGGTGCCCACTCATATTTAATCTATATTATAGGTTATATCCTTAAATAATGCTTGCTAATCAACCCTAACTATGGCATCATCATATTTATCCAATTCAAGTCCCCTTAATGATTATAACCACCTATGGGCAAATCATTATTTTGACTTTTGTTCCTGACTATAACCACCTTTGGTTAAATCAACATCTTTTTTAAATCAATGCACGCAAACATTTTCTCATTTGTATTAATCTCAACCATGGGTTGATTCCACATTTCTTTTTTTTTTAAGGGACCATCCATCAACAAAGTCTACCCAAACACTATTTGGAGCTTTGTTCTTTAGCCATCATCTTCTTTTTGGCATACAAGCCTTTTCTCATTATTTGAGAAGACATTGCTTTGCATATGGTTTGTAACATCTTCCCAAATAGGGGCAAACTATAGACAACTAAATTTGGCCATCAATAACCTTCAACCAGGCTTTTGACCAATTTCCACCAAAATACACAATTTGGCCTCAAAACACTAAAATGCATTAAATGAGTTTAAATTAATATATTCAAGTGCCAATTTTGTCAAATTATCATTAAATGGGGCAATGTAATTTATGTTACAACTAACTTTGATCAAATCATTTTGAGTCAAAAGGCTGATTTTGCATCTAGGTGTTCAAGATTACTCTTTTGTATCAAATTTCTTGTATGGGGCATGTGCCTTTGTTATTTTGTGTTGAAAACATACTAAATGGGATAATAGATTCAATGCATATGACATTGACTTTTAATTCTAATACAGTCAAATTTTGGACCAATAATAAGGTATTATGATCAATTTGAGTAACTTGTGCACAAAGTGCTTCATCATTCTTAGAGATAATTAATCCAAATCAAGGCCTAATTAAGAATTATATGGAAACTTGTTGAATACTTATTTCTAGAAATGAATATTTAATATTTACATCATCAAGTGACCTCATTTCTTGGAAAGAAATCCCTAGGTCATAAATGCCACAAATATGAAGATTCATACCTCCCATGCCTCATCAAAGCCCTTCCATGCCTATTCAATGCCCCTCTATCCCAAATATTGATGAGCCTATTTATGTATTTTAATTACATAATTGGAATAATCCATAGCCACACATCTCAATATTGAGATGGATGGTTTAGGTTAATCTTATCCATTTTCCAAAATCTATAAATAAGAGGCCTTGTCATATGAATTTGAAAGATATTTTGGTGCAAAGTTATTATGCTCAAATATCTTCAAAAAAGCTTCAATAATGAAAATTTACCATGCCAAATTGATTCTAAAATCCATTTAAATTAGTGTTATGATGCCAAAATATTGAATCAAAGCCAAGCCAAGCCAAAGCCAAAGGTGCCAAGTGGAGATGAAGGTAGCCACACTCCATTGAAGAAGATCTCTTGAAGCAAAATCCAAGCAAGCCAAAGAAGGAGCATTTTGGATCAATCAAGGATTTGGTAAGAAATCAATGTTTTATGTTCATATTTCTCATTTATTTCCATTTTTATTTGTGTTTTCAAATGGTTTTCCTTTACTAAGCTCTCCCTAGTAACTAAGCCTAGAGATGTATGTTAGCTAGTGTGTTAGTTTTTCAATTTGATTTTATTTTTTCACTAACAAGATACTAACACCTCTCTTGAGTCAAATTCCTAGTTCACATGTTTCACTAAAGGTAGGTCGTCTAAAGGAGTTGATAATCTTATGGGTATGTGTTCCTTATGAAATATGCATTTCACTAAATCCTAATTAGGAGGACATGATCCATCTCTAGTTTGTAATACCTTATAGGACAAGTAGTCCATGTGTTTGGAGGATTGAGAGTGGGTTTTATTCCCTAAGAGGGTTTCCCATGTATGTATTATGTTATTTATATGATCTTTCATTGTCTCTCTTTTTCATTGCTATGAATAATGTGTATGATTCATTAATGCTTATTGTAACTGATTTAGAGTTTGAAATGATTGAAATTAAAGTTGGATTATCTAGGCTCACTGATTCAGCTACCCCCCCATCTTAGTGATTGTACCTATAACAATGTGTAAGGTATAGAGATGATTAAGGTTAAAAAATAGGAAGGTTTACGTTAGTTTCTCTAAAAAATGGACTTTTACCCTATACTGTCAAAATCTAAAATGACCCTGGAGTAATGCAACTAACACACCTATAGTGCATTGATTGTAAATGGCTCAACTAGTCTCAAGTCTATAGAAGAGGGAAAATTAAGTATTCAAAAATGGTGTGAACCTAATTGATAATTATAATAAATATAATAAACCTATTTTATGTTAGTAGGCTATAGAGGAGGGATACAACACAATATACCATACACAGTCAAGAAAGCTTCCAAAAGGACAAACATGTTGCATCATTGACACAGACTAGTCTCAAGGATTTGTAATGAAAGGATAGGGGTGAGGTGATTTTAGGTCTAATATATATCAAAAATGTCATAAGGTGTATTTATATTGAATGAAACATATATAAAACCACAAAACTTAGTAGAAGCCCAAAACCCTACAGGCGCACTAGCAAACCCTACCTGTCATGAGGTAATTTGATATTTGAGGCCTCCATAATCATAGTAATGTTTTTAAACTTAGTATAGAGGGTCATAATGAATTTAAAAATAAATAAATGGTCTCCTTTAGTTCATAATTATAGCGGTATTACCCAATGTTTTATCTCAAACCTTAGACACTTCACAAGCAATGAAACTAGCACACTTATAGTACGTTGATGGTAAAGGGCTCACCTAGTCTCAAGGATATAGATGAGGGTAGATTAATTTATTTTAAAATGGATCAAATATAAATAAGAATTATATTAAAGATAATTAACCTATTTTATGTTATTAAGATATATAGGAGGTATAAAATAAAGTATATAGTACACAATCAAGAAACCTTCTAAAAAGATAAACATGTTGCATCCATAACATAGGTTGGTATCAAGGCTTATAAATGAAAGGACATGGGTGTTTTAGGTATTATGAGGTCTAATATATAAACACACAATTCATAAGGTGTATTGAGATTAAATGAAATATAGAGAAAACCATAAAACTTAGTATAAGCCTAAAACCTTGCAGTCACACTAGTAGACCCTACCTATAATGAGGTAATTTGATGTTTGAGGCCTCCATAAGCATGTTCAAGTTTTTAAACTTAGTTTATAGGGTAATCATGAATTTAAAAATATATATATGGTATATTTTAGTTCATACTAATAATTTAAGTGCTCACTATTTTGTCTTAGACCTGAGACACTCCACAAGCAATACTTGTAGATCTAGTGCATTAGTGGTGAAAGGATTAAATGGAGACTTAATGAAGTTTGGGATGATTTTTAGGATTTAATTTCAGGTGAAATTTTTTGGAGGATGTCATAGAGCCACTATGACCACTCATAGGTGGTCATATACTAAAAAAACCTAGTCTATGCCTTCAAGGCCTCAAACTAGACATGAACCTCATGTCTTCTAAATTCACTCATATGATCATGTGATATCCCCAAAAAATGTGATATATTGTATGGGAGAATGGAGAGTTCATTATATTCATTGGTTTGTAGATAACATCTTAGATTGGTTATTTTTGCCATAATTTATCTCAGGGGTGTCTGGAATGCATAACAACTACCCAAGAGACAACTTATTTCACTCCCATATATATAGACAAGATGCATGGAGTCTCAATAAATAATGGATAGTTAATTGAGGTCCTGAAATTTAAACTAGTGGTATTGGTTTGAAGGTTAGGGGCCCAACCTTTATGAACCATTGGTAAGAACCTAAACAACCTAAAACCCTCCTAAAACCCTCATAAGAGTCCCATGAGACAATATGAATATAAATTGATCCATAAGGAGTAATTTAGAATATAAAGTGATTTATACATACTTGGAACTCTCTGAGGATCCTAACCATTCAATTATTCCATACCATCACTTGTATGGATGAGTCAAATTATTTTTTTCTATAATATTTGAGGTAATATAAAGGTGTAGAATGGAATGGATAGGTAAAATCCATAGTGGAAAGTATGTAGAGATGTGTTATTACTCCTCAAACCCAATTATCACCTTAGTCATGCATGAAAACCCCTTTTATAACCTAATTATTTTAGGTAGTCTTGGATAGTACAGTGAGAAGCAAGATCTTTGCCAAGTTTGAGATGAGAAGTATAGTTTTGAGTTTTTTGAGGTTTATATGATAGACTAGAGGATCAATAAGTCTATATGATGTGTCTCACATATATATAATGAAATCTCTTTAGTATGTGAAAGTCATCATAGTGGCAAGTGTGAGAATTGAGGCTTAAAATGCTAATGAGTGACTGACAGGAAGTAACAACATGTGTTAAAAAGAGATTTATCATTTTTAAGGGTTCATAATAACCTACGCCAATTATTTTACCACCTTCTCAAGTTATTAATCATGTGTCAATGACCTCTAAGTCAGTTCTAGGTAGTTAGTGGACTCCTCATCAAGAGAACAGTTTCAGGAAGGACAATAAAGTGTCCCTACGCCAACTTCAAGAGGATTTCATGTTTTAGATAGACAGTTGTCCAAGAGGACCTCATGATTTATTTTCTAACTCATTTTTTTACATTTTAACTAGTCTTTAATACTTGAAACTTGGTATTATGACTCTTTAACATCACTCTTTCTCTCTCTCTTTTCCTATTGCTCTATATATTGAAGCCATTTTAGAATTGTAAAGCATGCATAATTGGTATGGTGAATCCTTTCTAGTTTGACATATTTTTTTTCATTTGAATAGATTTATTAAGCTGGTTTAGTCTCTAAGAAATATTACCTAAGTATGTCAAATAGTCCATTTGGATGACAAATGATAATTCTTTATCCTTACTTCCATTCTACTCTAGTATGTATATCATATGAGTAACATTTATTCTAACATCTCTCATAAGGTGTAACTATTTTTTGGGTGTATTTTAAGTGTGAATAATATTATTAGTGTCTAAGATAAGACCTCCTATTCAACCACTTTTAGAAAATCATAACAATCCACCTCCATGTAAAAACATTTATGATATAAAAATAATGAGTTGAGATCAGTTTTGGTAGTCTACCTTCATAGTATAAGTTTTAAGTATGTTTGCGGATATATATTTGGTGTATCACCTCCATTAGTATAGTTTATTTTCATGTTTCCTTCTTCCCTTTTCACCCCTAAAAAGTGATTAGATTAGTGTAGTTGAGATCCTAAAAAGTTAGATCAAGGGTGATGGACCTTCAACCTAGAGGTTTACCCCTATTATAAATAACCCATAGGTATAAGGGTAATCCCATGTTTAACCCAATTTGGAGAGATTTGAACAAACATTTCCAAGGGTTAAAATTTTAGTTATAACAATTCTAGCATGCACGATGGGACTTAAGGTCCAAATGAGTTAAAGGTTTTTTTGTGTGATCTTCTAACTATAATCCTTAAGATAGATTTAATCAAACATCAATGGCAACTCCAACTACAATCAAATAGTTATAAGTAAACTAGGTACTTATTATGAAAATAATTTGTTAAAAATCTTGTGTTTCATTTGACTAATTAAATTGGTATGGATGGATATTATGAGAGTTACTACTATACACCTCCCTACCAATCTTGTCATCACCCATACTATGTTCCTCAACAACCATATCAAGATTATTATTATCCTTATAAGCCATGGAAACCCTATGATAATCCCATTCTTTCTCCATATGATCATGATGTTATTGAGTAGCCTTATGAAGAAGTATATCATGAAGAAGAAGATGTGATTAAGACTCTTGAAAAAGAAGTATAAACTCTTAAGAGGTAAATTCATGGAGGCATTCTTCCTCAAGCTATACCTACCCCTCCTCAAGACATCAAGATCTCATCATCTTGGAGGCCTTCTTAGACTATGATTTCTAATTATACCATGCCTACTCTTGTGGAAGAATTTAAAACTATGCAAGTCTTTCCCTCCCATCCTCAAGATTCCTCTTGTGTTCCATATCATTTTTCTTATGCTCCTTATGAAATCATTGACTATCCTTAAGAGGAGCCTCCAAAAGAGCAAATCCAATCCTCAAAATATCCTACTAGCTTCAAAGTTCCAACTTGGAACGAAGTAGTGAAGTATTAGGTAAAGATACATGAAGAGAGTGAGGATTAAGAATTTGGTGTCAAAAAATAAGATCTTGTGTTTTTTCAAGCCTCATTTCCATCTCGCCATGAACCTATAGGTTCTCCCTCATGGAAGTCTATCCAAGAATATTTTCAACACAAAAAGAGGCCTTAGTTGAGAAGGTGAAAGATAAAGTTGTAGTTATTTAAGAACCTCACGAAGGATATGCTAAAGGTGACGTGATTTTTGATGAAAATGAAATGTCTATAGAAAATTTGAACCTTCTCTTTCTCCAAATTTTTTTTCAAGAGTCTCTCATTTCTAAGATTCCAAATTTCAAGAGTACTCCCTCTATATCCATGCCCATTCATGAAACATCCAACACACTTCATACTCTTTCTCTAACCAATCAACTTGTTTACCACCCTCCCACCTCAACCCTTATTAAAACACATAACATCCTATGGGAGATTGGTGAAGAATACCAAGCTCAAATTGTAGCTAATAAATAAGATTACTCAAGTTTCTATGATGAAAAATTCACTATAGGGACTCCCCTTGGTGAAGATAAGAATAAATCCATATTATTGAGTAAGGGAAAATATGATCAATATTATGTTGCAGCTATTCACAAAGATCTTGATTGAGACATTAGAGAGGAGGTGTCTGAGAGGACATCACATCAGTTGAGTTGGGTGAGACTCATATGTATGAGAAATAACTTGAATCTAAAAATATAATATAAAAATAAACTACTGATGGCTCAATGAATTAAGATGACTTATTGGAAAAATTCAATGAGGTATGTGGTGAATTTGAGGCCATTAAAAATCCTACACATCTTATTATTCAAGATAAATACATGGTTGAAGATGCATTTAATTTTGAACTACAACATAGTAGCTTCCAAAGTACCAATATTGTTGAAGTGGCAATCAACCATGAATTTGAGAACTCTTCAAGTGAATAAGCTGATTTTGATCAAGTACATAATGATCAAGCAGATGAGTTTGAATAAGTTGTGATTCTTGAAGAGAAAGAAGAAAAAAGTGATTGGCAACAACATGTTAAGCTTTTTCAAGGGGTTGAAGGTCTTTAAAAGGTTGAAATTCATGGGCATAAGAAGATAATACAAGATGTTTTCATTAAATATAATGATAAAGATGAGACTGATTATGCAAAGCTCTTTGAATATCTTGGTGAGCATGAAACTATTGTTGTTTTTTCTTTGAATATCATGAAAAAGAGAGTGGCAAGCATGAAGGAGTTGAAGACATCAAGGATAAAAATCAAAAGACAAATTGCTTCATACACTCCATCTCATGGAGAAAAATATGGTTCAAGTTTTCATTTTGATCTAGGAGGAGAAACTTTGATTCAGGTTAGTTTGTATATAGTTTAATTTTCTTAAGTTCTTGTCGTGTTCCCTAGGTGCTTGTTAGAATGTATGTATATCCTTTTATTTGATTTTAAGTGTGTGTATTTATATATTTTTTATGTAATTTATTGTTAATTTTGGTGTGAGATTGGATTATTTTTAAAGGCATATCAGTATCAATTATATAATATGACTGACTCCATTTCCCAAAGGAAGGAGAAGGTAATTGGTCCTTAGCATAGTAAGCATGCTACCCATCGAAATCACCAAATTATTGAAAAAATTTTACCCTAGATCAAATTAGGTCAAATTGTTACATGTTCAAACTTTACATAAGGTCATTTAGGTTTGAAAATGGTCAACGTGGTCCTAAATGAGGTCAATTCATAGTTTGAGGGTCATACAACATGTTTAGTCTTTGTCATATCTGTCCATTTGTTTTAATGTCATTTTATGCCACCTTTTTGGTCATTATAAGGAATTGTATAGTTTTTCACAAAAGGTAAAATGTTTCAAGAAGTAAGATAATGTACCACATGTCATAGAATATTAGATAAAGGCTCTGAAAATGAAACATTGTAAGTTCAATATAAAAAGAAGGATATTACCCACAAAAGGTCAGTTTTAGACACTTATATAAATTATGGTGATTAATATACATGTGTGAAGGATCTAAAAAGGTGTTATGGCATCCCTAAAGGTCATTTTTTGTCTCAAGTAGTTTCAACAGATCCAAAATTGATGAAAACCGATTTCTCTCTCTACTCTCTTAGATAGCTCAAAAAGGGTCAACAATTTTCATTTGGTACATAGTAGAGAAGAAGAGTTGGAGTGAGTGAACTTGGTGTATGTTAGGGGTCCTTATAAGGTTCCATTTCATGGACATAGCTTCAATATTGGTGGCCAATGATGTATAAACAATCATTAAGTTTTTTAGTATCTCTAAACTACATATGTAATCCTAATGGCTTAGTTTATTTCATCTGGTTGCATTTTTGAAATTGGTCTATGTGAACCAAGTGATTCACATAGAATTTAAAATCATATCCAGCTATTTAATGTTATATTCAATTTTTTTTTCATGTGTAGACATGAACGGATGGGCAAAATCATCCCCTTAAGCTAGAAGTGAACTCCAGTGAAAGATGAGAACAATGTTTTATAGTTGTAAGTGAAGGTGTAAATTAGAAGTTGAAAAATAAATTAAAATGAATACCCTCAGTTTAATGTCATTCTTGAATCTAAGATGATCATGTAGGTAAATATAGTTGGAGGTAATAATTTACCTATACCCTCAATGTCATGTATAGGTAGAATGCACATTGAATATGTATGTCTCATAATTTAGAGGTGTCAATGATTTGTGAGAGAACCAAGTTGTATGTTCTAAGCTCTGTAATAGGTTTTCATTACCTTCAAGTTCTATAACATATTCTACCAATGTAAGAAGAGGGATAAGTATTCAAAATAGTGAGACCATTACCTACTGTCAAAAATAGATAGAGAGGTATAGGAATGAGAATACCATAGAGGATTGAGACATTAAAAAAAGTGGAAAGAGATTCAATAAATGATATTTTTGGGCCTAACAACAATACATATCTCATATCTACTTATTGAGATGGTAAGACATATTTAGACCTCAATCTAGGATCAAACACATGAGTTTAATGTTCATAAATTGGGATAAAGGTGCAAGGTAAAAAGCTCAATATGGTTGAAAAATAGGAAGGTTTTGTTAGATTGTGGAGCTAAAATCTTCAACTGGTGCAAACAGGGAGGAGGTTGCTGAGTTCCAGGGAGACCGACATTGGCAGGATGCAGTGCACAGGGAAACCGACGATGGTAGGGTGGACAGGAAGACAACAGACATCGATAGGATGTCCGCCGATGACGGCCACCTCCAGGCAGACAGGGACCGATGTCGGTCACCTGTGGTAGTTAGAACTACTTGTTCCATGAATAGTTAGTTCATTAAATCAAGTGTTTGCATGCAAAGGCTATTTTTGGTCTTGAGTTGTGTGTCTAATTATTGTAATTAGGTTAGTCTAATTATTGTAAGCATGAGATCTATATATGGACTCATGGGCTGTATTGTAATCTTGTAGCTAGTGAGTAAGAGAGCAATAAGCTCCTTAAGAGAGAAGAGAGTAATGGTGCATTCCTCCTAGTGCCACAGTGCCAAGGTGGGTACTGGATTGGAGAATCAGAAGGGTTCTTCGTGTGTGTATGATCTTGGTCAGCATGTGGGCTTGACTTTCTATAGGAGATCTACAATGGTGAGTAAGGTCTAGTTATTTGTAGGTAGCAGCAGAGAGTAGGAGATCTACTTGGAGTATGGTTGTGTACTTGGTGAACTGGCAGCGTGTTACTGACTGGTTGGAGAGGTGAACATCAATTCTATATTGGAATTGATTGTTGTGACCAAGAGAGAGAGGGAAGAAGGTCTTGGGTAGTGGCGAACCTTTGAGGTGGAAGAAGAAGTGGCATCTTCTTTATTGTATATTCTTCTGAGTGATTATTAATACAATTGTGTATTGTCTCTCAATTCCTGTGTTGTTTCATATTTCTAGCTACTTATTGATTCTGGTTAAATTTCGTGTTTAGTTGCTAATACGAGAAGTAGTCATATATGCTCTAATTGGTAGAGCAAGATCCTGACAAGTGGTATCAGAGCCCTGGTTGTAGGTTATTGAGCTTGATACCAACAAGTGGTATCAGAGCTTCAGGTTGGGTTGACTAACAGGTGGTTTCAGATCTGGTAGTGTTTTTGATTACAGGTCACTCACAGGGGTTTCAGATTGAGTCAGAGTATAGCAACGGCAGAAGAAAGTAAGCTACGAATGGAGAAACTGAATAGCACGAATGGTCTGACTGATGGAAAGGAGCAGGTAAAAAGAGATCATTGGTCGGTAGAAGATCAGCTTGTGGAAGCATATGTTGCAGGTAATATTACACAGGATGTTATGGATAAAGTGGAATCTTTGTCTATAGATTCTTTTGCCTCTTTCCATGCAGCCCGAAATAGAGCATCTTTTCATGGGTATGTCTTTGGAGACTTTGGAGAGATTTATTTAGGGGTTGGAGAGCCTTGTTAGATGATTGACGAAGGGGAAGTGAAGCTAAAATTATAGGCAGATGACACACAGTGGTTGAAGGAAGTCATGCAGGTACCAATCTTGGAGATGAGTCTAATTTCTTCAAGAAATTTGGGTGATGAGAGATGCACTGTAACTCTCACAGCGGATGCACTTGAATTAGATGGTGGTAAGAAAGTAGGTATCCTTTATCTATCTACTCATATTGTTGATTCACCTTCTGTTGTAGAGATGTGGCTTCATAGGCTTAGTCACATATGCAGAAGGAGAATGCAGGTTTTGAAGCGGAGGTCAGATGTCTTTGACAAGCTAAAGAATTAGAAAGCCTTGGTGTTCATGGAGGAGATGACGGACAGAGATCAAGTGAGGAAACTAAATTATTCTGAGTAGAGCAGGGTTGATTTGATTAGGATTTTGATCCATGGAGAGCTCGCAGGTAAAAATTTATCACTCACAGACAAACACAGGCACCGGCATCGGTCAGATAGTAATTGATGTCGGCAACAGGAAGACCGACGTAGGTCATGAAGTAACCGATGTCGGTAGCAGGGACGCCGACGTCGGCCAGGGAAATGACGTCAGCAGTCAGGGTCAGTACATGGAGCTGACATCGGTCAGGAACAGACTGGGAGATGGCTGAGATCGGTCACTGGTACGAATAGTGGGCAGACAGCAAGTCTCAAACGCTCATGTCGAGGTTAGAAAGGGTAAGTGAACCTCATATTCGTTGTTCACCTTCTTCATATTGCCTTTTTGATAGTCAAGAACCAGGAAGATGGAAGAGGCAATGCAGGTAGATTCCAGATACAGTGGGAGCTTGGCATGGATGAGGAGTGTGAGTCCTTGGAGAAGAACCAAATAGGTATTTGTTGGTAAAGTTGTCAGCTAGAAGTAAGCACTGAGAGACGAAATGGATTCCCATTTTAAAGAAGAGAGTGGATGGATACGAGAGACGGAAGGCCAAGGCATATGGTCTTGAAGAAGCTATAGGACAGTGGTACATGTATTGATAGGTGGATGACTAAGCATGGCTTCAGTCAATGTCAGTGTAACTATTGTGGTTTTGTCTTACCAGGTGGATGATGAGTCGTGACATTATCCAGTTACTGTATGTGGGTAATTTGCTAGCAGGTTTTGTATGTACAGGGATTTGCTAAGCTAAGGGTAAGGTTAGTTTAGAGGTGTGTCAGGAAGAATTTGGAGTAGCAAAATTCTTTGGCATAAGAGACATGGAGATTTTATCTCTAGTGGGAGCTGATGTGAAGACGGTGTTGGCAGGGTTCATGATGCAGGATGTAGAATCAGAAAGCACACCAAGGGCTGGATAGTTCAAGCTTAGCTTGAAATAGGTTTCGAAATCACATGAGGTCTAGTATAGACCTGAGTTTTTTGAAGCAGTGGGAGTTGTCAGAAAGTATGGAGCCAATTCAAGGAAGAGGTACTAAAGGATAGTTTAGTAGATTCTTACAGGGATCAGCGGTAGGTCGACATGCTATGCAGGGTCAAGTTATTTTCTACATAGGTTTTTAGATGCGGATTCGGCAGGTTACTTGGATGACAAAGGCATAAAGGTTAGAGCATCACAGGGTGTGGTGGTTAGTCTTTAGGATTGATCTTGAAGAGGGATACAAGCCAGGGTACAATTAGATAGAGTACAGGGACATGTACAGTTGTAGATGTTTATCTCCAAGTGGGAGATTGTTATATTGTGGAGCTAAAAGCTTTAACTGGTGAAAACAGGGAGGAGGTTGCTGAGTTCTAGGGAGACTGGCGTCGGCAGGGTATAGTGCACAGGGAAACCGACGATGGTAGGGTGGACAGGAAGACAACCGACATCGATAGGATGTCAGCCGATGATAGTCACCTCTAGGCAGATAGGGACTGATGTCGATCACCTGTGGCAGTTAGAACTACTTGTTCCACGAATAGTTAGTTTGTTGAATCGAGTGTTTGCATGCAAAGGCTATTTTTGGTCTTGAGTTGTGTGTCTAATTATTGTAATTAGGTTAGTCTAATTATTGTAAGCATGAGATCTATATATGGACTCATGGGCTGTATTGTAATCTTGTAGCTAGTGAGTAAGAGAGCAATAAGCTCCTTCAGAGAGAAAAGAGTAATGGTGCGTTCCTCCTAGTGCCACAGTGCCAAGGTGGGTACTGGATTGGAGAATCAGAAGGGTTCTTCATGTGTGTATGATCTTGGTCAGCATGTGGGCTTGACTTTCTATAGGAGATCTACAATGGTGAGTAAGGTCTAGTTATTTACAGGTAGCATTAGAGAGCAGGAGATCTACTTGGAGTACGGTTGTGTACTTGGTGAACTGGCAGCGTGTTACTGACTGGTTGGAGAGGTGAACATCAATTCTATATTGGAATTGATTGTTGTGACCAAGAGAGAGAGGGAAGAAGGTCTTGGGGAGTGGCAAACCTTTGAGGTGGAAGAAGAAGTGGCATCTTCTTTATTGTATATTCTTCTGAGTGATTATTAATACAATTGTGTATTGTCTCTCAATTCCTGTGTTGTTTCATATTTCTAGCTACTTATTGATTCTGGTTAAATTTCGTGTTTAGTTGCTAATACGAGAAGTAGTCATATATGCTCTAATTGGTAGAGGAAGATCCTGACAGGTTTACCTAGTTTCTCTAAAAAAGGGACTTCACTCCTATAGTGTCAAAATCCAAAATGAACCTAGAGGAATGTAACTAACACACCTATAATGCATTGATAGTAAATGGATCATTTAGTCTTAAGGATATAGAAGAGGGTAAATTAAGTATTGGAAAAGGGGTTTAACCTAACTAAAACTTCCAATAAAGACAATGAACCTATTGGAGGTTAGTCAACTATATAGGAGGACTACAACATAGTATACAATACACAATCCATAAACCTTCCAAAAGGACAAACAAGATGCATCATTGACACAATCTAGTCTTAAGTCTTCAAAATGAAAGGAGAAGGGTGATTAAGGTGCTCTGAGGTATATTATAGATACATAAAGGTCATAAGGTGTATTGATATTGAAGGAAACATATAGAAAACCACAAAACTTAGTCTAGCCCAAAAACCTATAGTCACATTAGTAGACCCTACCTCTCATGAGGTAATTTGATATTTGAAGCCTCTAAAAGCATGTTCAGGTTTTAAAACTTAGTAAATAGGGTCATCATGACTTAAACAAGACATAAATGGTATCCTTTAAGTTATAATAATAGTGCAAGTACTCATTTTTGTCTCATACTTGAGACACTGCACAAGTAATACAACTAACACACCTATAGTGCATTGATGGTAAAGGGATAAATTGGTCTCAAGGCTATATAAGAGGGAATATTAAGTATTTTAAAAGTTTTTCCAACCTAATTTATACTTCTAATAGATATCATGAACCTAGTTGAGGTCAATAACCTATAGAGGAGCACTATAAGATAATATACAATCCATAGACAACAAACCTTCCAAAAAGAGAAATAAGCTACATGATTGACATAGGCTGGTCTCAAGGATTATAAATGAAATGATATGGGTGATTGAGGTGATCTAAGTTCTAATAAAGATACACAAAGGTCATAAGTCATATTTATATTAAAGGAAACATAGAGAAAACCACAAAACTTATTCTAAGCCCAAAACCATACCTGTCACGAGGTAATTTGATGTTTGTGGCCTCCAAAAGCATGGTAAGGTTTTAAAAATTAGTAAACAGGGTCATCATGACTTTAAAAATACCTACATGGTATACTTTAGGTAATAATAATAATTTAAGTTCTCACTATTTTGTCTCAAACCTGAGACACTCCACAAGCAATATAACTTACAAACCTAGTACATTGATGGTGAAACGATGAAATAGATAAACTTAAGGCATTGTGGGATGATGTGTAGGATTAAATTAGAGGTGAATGTTTTTTTAGGAGGTCTTAAAACCATTGTGTCCAATCATAAGTGGTCACACACTCATAAAATCTAGTCTATGCCTTTAAGGCCTAGAACCAGACATGAACCTCATGGATTATAACTTCACTCATATGATCATGTGATCTCCCCAAAAAATGTGATAAATTTCATGGGATAATGGAGAGTTTATGATACTCACCATTTTACATATAAAAAATCAGTTTGGGCATGTTTTACCTCAATTTTTCTTAGGGGTGTCTAGAATGCATAAAAGCTACCTGTGAGACAACTTCATTTCAATCCCATATGTATAGATGAGATGCATGTGGTCTCAAGAATTTATGGATATTTGAGGTTGGTCATGAAATTGAAACCATTGGCATTGGATTGAAGGTTAGGGGCCTAATCTTTACAAACCATTTCTAAGAACCTAAATGACTTAAAAGGCTTCAAAAACCTTCATAAGATCTTGATGAGAAAAACTTGAATAGAAATACATCCAAAAGGAGTCAATTAGACTAGAAATTTATTTGGACCTACTTGGAACTCTCTTAGGCTCCTTATCACTGAATTATTTTGTACCATCACTTGTACATATAAGTTAAATTCTCTATTTTATACAAGATTTGATGTAATTTAAAGGTGCACAAGGGAATGGATAGGTAAAATCCATAGTGGAAAGTGTGTGGATATGTGTTTTAACTCCTCAAAGCCAATTCTCACCTCATTCATTCATGAAAACCCATCTTCTAAACTGAATATTTTTGGCATTCTTAGACAGAATGGTAAGAAGTAAGGTAATTACCATGTTTGAGATGAGAAGTCTGATTTTGAGTTATTTTGATGTCTATATGATATAATAGAGGAAAAATAAGTCTTGATGATTTATATCACATATCTATAACAAATTATATTGAGTATGTGCAAGTCACCATAGTGAAAAGTATGATAATCGAGGCCTATAAGGCTAATGAGTGAATGCAAAGAAGTAAAAACAAGTGTAAAAATTAGAGTTATCAGTTGGAGGGATGCATAATAACCTACACCAATCATGTTACCACCTTCCCAAGTGAGTTCTCATGTGTCAATTACCTCTAAGGTATTTAGTGAACTCATCATCAAGAGAGCAGCTTCAAGAAGGATAATGAAGTGTCCCTATGTAATCTTTAAGAGGATGTCATGTTTCAAATAGACACTTGTCCAAGAGGACTGTATGATCTATTTTATAACTCCCTATATTTCATTATAACTGGTTTGAAATACTTGTCACTTGGAATTATGACTCTTCAATGTCACTCTTTCTCTCTCTTCTCTTATTTCTCTATATATTGAAGCCATTTTGGCATTGTAAACCATCCAAAATTGGTATGGTGAAGCCCTACTAGTTTGACATCTTTTTTTCCTTTAAATAAAGTTATTAAGTTTGTTTAATCTCTATAAACTCTTACCTAACTATTCCATTTGGATGTCAAGTGATGATTATTTCTCCTTACTTCCGTTCTGCTCATGTATGCATTATGCGAGTAACATTTATTCTAACATGTCTCATGAAGTGTAACTATTTGTTTGGTGTATTTTAAGTGTGAATAAGATTAGTAGTTTATAATATTAAACTTCCTATTCAATCACCTTTATAAATGTATATCAATATACCTCCATGTAGAAATACTTATATTGAAAGAACCTTGAGTTGAGATCAATTTTGGTAATCTGCCTTCATAGTGCAAGTTTCAAGTATGTTTGTAGAGGTATCCTTGGTGTATCATCTCCATTAGTATAGGTTACTTTCATGTTTCTTTCTTCCCTTTCACCCCCAACAAGTGATTATAATAGTGTAGTTGATATCTTAAAAATTTAATTAAGGAAGTTAGCCCTTCAACCTAGAGATTTACCACTATTATAGATAACCCACAAGTCTAGGGATAATCCCATGTTTAACCAAATTTGGAGAAGTCTAAACAACCTTCTCTAAGGGTGCAAAATTTGGTTATAATAGAAGTTTTATTTGAAATGCACCCCATAATCAGAATTCATGATGTGTATGCCTTTATGAATTAGATTATTTGTGTGTACATTAGGGGTTCACCGATGCATTTATCATAGAGTGTATACCTTAAGGGGTACAGAGGGAATGGTGTGCGATCATCTTGTTGAAATTTGTGAGAGATTATCTTGTACTATTATATCATACCTACATCCCTTTATGAAACCCTCATACCTCCTATGATGTCTCCCTAAAATCTTGAAACACTAAAATATGGCTAAGTTTAAAACCTTAGAATCTGATTAAGTCTAAAATATGATAGGATCCTCCAAAACCTAGAATTTTCATTATAGCTCCTAGAGGTTTGAAACCACTCTCAAACATCGTAAAAGTATATAAATAAAAAATAAATTAAATTAGAACCTAAATTTTCATATATAAATGTAAACTTAAATGTTTATTTTATTTATATAGTATGCATGCAAATATAATGCTAAACTATTTCTCATATGCACTTCTATAACAATAATATTGTATATGCACTTGTGAAGACTAAAACTATGTACATAGTTTTAATAACCAATAGTAAAATTTTCTTCATACGTGGTAGTTCTATATACATAGTATGTACCATATAGGAAGTTATTATATTTTGATTTTCAAACACATGCATTAATGATCAAGAATGGCTTAGATTCTCAAGCCTTAGGAATGGACTTGCAACACACATAACCGAATGCATGTTTTATACTAAAATAAAAAAAAATGCAACTTCATCCATGCTAGACACTATCTATTTTATTGAATTCTTCCTTGAAAATATTACTGTAACATTGACTAAGTCTCATATATATACATACATACATAAATACATCATACATACTTCAAGAATGGCTTATATTCTCAAGCCTCAGGCATGGACTTGCAACACACATAACCAAATGCATGTTTTATAATAAAAAAATGCAACTTCGTCCATGCTAGACACTATCTATTTTATTGAAAATTTCTTTGAAAATATTACTACAACATTCACTAAGTCTCATATACATACATACATCATACACACACACACACACACACACACACACACACACACACACACACACACACACACAGATATATATATATATATATATATATATATATATATATATATATATATATATAATTTTTTTATATTTATAATTCTTTAAGGTTGTTATTTATATATATTAACTATGTATGTATTTTTTAGTGCTATATGTTGTGATTAAATATGTTCATATTTGTTTATGTATCTTTTGATTCATTAATCCAAACCTAAGAAAAATCATATGGTTGCAAACTATACCTAATTGTATACACATTAAAAAAATAAAAATATGATTTTTGATTTTTTTGAGGTAGTTAGGGCATGCATGGTCAACTATACTATTAGGAACAAATCTAATATGTGTGAAAGAAAAATAAATATGGAAATAACAACTACAAAATCAAAGAATAAGAGTAACATATTACATAGAGAGTTTACGTGGTAACCTTACAAGATATAGGGAAAAACCATGGGTCAAATGACAGTTATATCTTTCTATTAAATTCAAAACCTTAAACAAAAACTTCCTCCTTTAACATACTCTCCTTCTCCAATTATATCTTTCAAGCATACAAGCTTTCCAAATCTATATTATACAAACTAGAAAATAATGACTTATTTTCTCAACTTCCACACCTCTATAAAACCTCTCAAATGTTATCTTTTAAATATAAAATGAAATGAAAAGAATTATCAAGAAGGAAATAAAGGGGAGATAAGAAACATATGCCACACCCATGTGGAAACACTATTCAACATATGACTTTGTTCATACGAGGCCAAATTAATTTGGAATCTAATGACGTCATCCTCCACCAAACTTACTTTGACTTACACCTCATGAATAAAAATAAGGTGTCCCAAAAAAAAATTTCCCACCTTCACATGGGGTCAATAAATGGCATCAAAATCTCATGATTATCTTCCAACATGAAAATCCACACACATGTGCCAAAGAATTAAAAAAATTCTTTACCTTTTGACTTGGTTAACTTGCTTCCCAAGTCAAACACATGTGATATTAGAAAATTTCATCCCATTTACTCTCTCCTCATTTTTCAAAAAATCAAGATGGTTTGTGGGTCATGCCATGTCCCACTTGTGCTACCTCGTATGTCCAGTCACTTGGGTCCTGCCATGGGCCCACCACCTAGGCCCCACTGTGGGCCCCCACTGCCATGTCACCTATGAATAGTGACTTCACCTATAATAACATTATCCCACTTGAAGTAAATATATATAGGCTTTTCCATACCTATTTATCTTACCATTTAGCTACCTACCATGCTTGATGCTACTTTCATCACAATTTCAACAAGCCTAGAGAAGTTTTTCACCAATCAAACTTCTTTGTCCTAACCAGCTTTGTTAACATGTCTAAAATATTCTATTCAATTTCTAACTTTGATAACATGATCTTACCATCCTACACCATGTTCCTGATGAAGTGGTACTTGATGTCAATATGTTTTTTGTGATCGTGAAATATTGCATTCTTTACCAAGTGAATTACACTCTGACTATCATAATGCAAAGTAATCTTTCCTTGTATCTCTATAAAGTCACCTAAAAAATTCTCTAACCATATTACCTCTCTAAAAACTTTAGTTATAGCCACATACTCAAATTTAGTGGCTGATAAATCCACCACTAGTTGTAACTTAGAATCCCAATTCACAGCTCCACCAACAAGAGTAAAAACATATCTTATAGTGGATATTTGTCCATCCATATCACCACTAAAATCAGAATCTACAAAACCTCTTATCTATAAATTTTCTCCTCCATAGTATATTTTAGCATCTAAATTTCCTTTTAGATATCTAATTATCCACTTCATCGTAGACTAATGATCCTTTCCAGGATTTGCTATGAACTAGCTTACAACTCCCATTGCTTGGGAAATATCAGATCTTGTGCTCACCATAGCATACATGAGGCTACTTACTACTGGTGAATAAGGTACATTAGACATACTTGTCTTTTCCTCTTCTATATTAGGACATTGCTTAGAATACAACTTAAAATGTATAGGAAGTGGGATACTAACTGGTTTGGCTTTTTGCATATTGAACCCTTGTAGAAACTTCTCAACATATGTGTTTTGTGATAATCATATCTTCTTAGCTTTCCTATCCCTATGTATTTTCATCCCCAAATTTAGGTTTTATGCTCATAAATCCTTCATATCCAATGTCTTAGCCAATTGAGCCTTTAACTCATTGATCATCATCATGTTGGGGCCTGCAACCAACATGTCATCAATATATAATAGTAAAATAATAAAGCTCCCATCATTGAATTTTTTTATGATATGCACAATGATCAGCTTCACTTCTAATAAATTTTGGATCTTAATGAAGGTGTAAAATTTATTGTACCACATTCTTAGTGCCTATTTCAAACCATGCAGAGATTTCTTTAATTTGTAAACCATATGTTCCTTTCCTTTTACCTTATAGCCCTCAAGTTGATCCATATAAAACTATTCCTTGAGATCACCATGTAGGAATGTTGTCTTCACATCAAGCTACTCTATCTATAAATTTTTTAAAGATAAAAATGCAAGTAACACTCTGATAGTAGTCATTTTTATAGCAGGAGATAAAATCTCATTGAAATCAATACCTAGTTTTTGCACATAACCTTTTACCACCAAATGAGCCTTGTGTTGTTTTGACAACTCATCACTATTTTTCTTCATCTTGTATACCCACTTGTTACCAAAAATATTTATTCTAGGTGGAAAATCCACAAGCTCCCATGTATCATTTTTATGGAGTGATCTCATTTCATCCTCCATGGCTTTCCTCCATTCTTCTGCATTCTAAGAATCTCTAGCTTCATAAAATGAACTAGGTTCACCCATATTAGTAAACAAAGAAAAAGATGAATAAAATGCAAGAGTATACCTTTCTAGAACCCTCTTTGTATGAGTGGACCTTCTAACTTGTGGTTGATGTACTTAGTGTTCTGTTTGCTACTCTAAAGCATCAACTTGCTCTTTTTCATTTTCTCCTTCTTTGACTACTTCAACTAGTACAACTTTGGGTGTCTATTATAACTCTTTCCCTCTAATGGATTTTTCATTAAACACATCTTGGATAAAAATAATCTTGTGGTTATTAGGATCCCATAATATATACCCCTTTACAATATCTTCATGGTTAAGAAAAATACATTTCTTATATTTCAAATCTAACTTGGACATTGTTTCTTTAGGCACATGGGCAAATGCATCAGAACCAAAAATATGTAAATCAGAATAATTAACTAGCTTACCATTCCAAGTATCTTCTAGATTATTTCCATCCAATGTAGTTGTAGTAGATCTATTAATGAGATATAGAGTTGTATTAACAACTTCTACCTAAAATCCATTTTCTAGATTTGATGCACTCAACATGCTTCTTGCACATTCCATGATAGTGTGTTTCATCTACTCATCTACACCATTCCATTATGGAGTAAAATGGACATTATTTTGATGTTTAATTATTTCCTACATAAAAAAGTTATCAAACTCCATAGAGGAATATTCTCCTCCATTAGCGTATCTTAGACATATAATGGATTTGCCCAAACTCTTTTCTACTTGTGCCTTAAATTCATTAAAATTTTCCAAAGCTTCTGATTTCTTTCTCAAAAAATACACCCATACTCTTTTATAATAATCATCTATAGAGGAAATAAAATAATTTTACCATTTATAGATTGAGTAGGGATAGGTCTAAAAATATCTGAATGGATAAGTTGTAGAAAATTAGAATTTTTACCTGCACTTGTAATAAATCTTACCCTCTTCTGTTTACCAAATATGTAGTGCTCACAAAATCCTAAATCATAAGACTTAATCCCAACCAACATACCTTGATCATGAAATAATTTCAAGCCTTTCTCACTCATGTGTCCAAGGTGTTGATGCCATAACATCACAACATTCTGAGCATTCTTTGTAGTTGTTGTTACCACAGTACTTATAACTAAATCTCCACACAAATAATATAAAGAACCATAAGATTCTCCTTCTTATACCACTAAATACCCTTTTGTAATTTTACATTTACCATTAACAAAATTTTAGGAATATCCTAGCTCATCCATCACCTTGATGGACATCAAATTCTTCTTTAAATCAAGAACATACCACACATATTTTAATCTTTTGATTCTACCATCATCTTGTATTATCCTTACATATCCTCTTCCCATAACATCTAATTGGTGATCATCACCCAAGTAAACCAATCCTCCATTATAAGTCTGGTATCCAATGAACCAATCTCTATGTGGAGACATGCAAAATGATGTTTTTGAGTCCAATACCCAGGTGTTCGATAGTTATCTACTGTTACTAAGGCAAAATGCTTCTTGTGTGGTTTTTTTCTCTAAATTTGTAGTGTTGGCTTCAACTGAAGGTGGATTTTCTTTTCCATCCTTATTTTCTTTCTTTAATTACCAATAATTTTTCTTCATGTGTCTTGGCTTTCCACAATGATAGCATTTTCCCTTACGTCCTCTAGAATTTGATCTAGAAGGTGATCTTTCATGATTGTTCCTCACTGGATCTCCCTCTTAAAGACATGATTTATTGCTTGATGATGTACCATAAGACTTTATTCTCATCTCCTCTCTAAGAAGAGCTACAACTATATCTTCAAAATTAAGAGTAGATGATGATGAATTATTTATAGTCATCAACACATGATCCTAGCTATCAGGAAGTGAGAATAACAAGGTAATGGCCTTATCTTCATCCTCCATCTTCACACTAGTGGAAAATAGTTTGTTAAAAATGGTGTTGAAATCATTTAAATGTTCAACAATGGATGAATCATCCTTCATCCTCAAACTCTAAAGTTTTTTCCTTAGGAAAATTTTGTTTATAACTATTTTTTTCTGATATAACTTGTTTAGTTTATCCCACAAATATTCTATAGTATTCTCCTCAACAACATTGAAGATCATAGAATTTGCAAGACATAAATGAATGGTAGAAATAGCCTTTCTATCTATCTTATTCTAGTCTTCATCTATCATACTATTGGGCTTGTTTGAAAACACCTTCAAGTCTAGATCTTGGTCATTCTACACCAATAAATCCTCCACCTTCATCTTCGATAAGGATAAATTTTTACCATCAAACTTCTCATCTTCAATTCTGGTTATTCCACATGTCATTATTGTAGCTCCTTCTTGCACACATCACCTTTACTCAAGAAAAAACACTCACAAAGAAATTTTTCAAAGATCCTAGCTTTGATAATAGATGTTATTAATAAATCAAATATGTGTGCAAGAAAAATAAATGTATAATGATAGTGACAAAATTAAATAACAAGAGTAATAGATTACATAAATAGTTTACGTGGAAACCTTACAAGATGCAAGGAAAAACCATGGGGAAAATGGTAGTTTTATCTTTCCATTAACTTCAAAACCTACAACAAAAACTTCCTCCTTCAACACACTCTCCTTCTCCAATGTTATCTTTCAAGCATACAAGCTTTCCAATGCTATATTTTATAAACTAGAAAATAATGACTTATTTTCTCAACTTCCACACCTCTATAAAACCTCTACAATTTTCTCTTTTAAATAGAAAATATAATGAAAATAGTTATCAAGAATGAAATGTATGGAAGAGAATAAAAATATGCCACACCCATGTGGAAACACTATTCAACATATGACTTTGTTCATATGAGGCCAAATCAACTTGGAATCTGATGAGGTCATCCTCCACCAAACTCACTTTAACTTTCACCTGATGAAGAAAAATAAGGTGTCCCATATAATTTGATCCCACCTTCACATGCGGTCAAGAAATGGCATCAAAATCTTATGATTATCCTCCAACATGAAAATCCACACACATGTGCCAAAGAATTAAAAAATTATTTACCTTTTGACTTGGTTAACTTGCTTCCCAAGTCAAACACATGTGATATTAGAAAATGACATCCCATTTTCTCTCTCCTTCTTTTTCAAAAAAGAAAGATTCTTTATGGTTCATGCCATGTCCCACTTGTGCTACTTCATATGTCCAATCACCTATGTCCCACCATAGGCCCCAATGGGCCCCCACTGCCATGTCACCTATGAATAGTGACTTCACATATACTAACATTTACATTTTTATCATATTTCATGATATACTAACTTGTGAAATTAGTAAAAAAAATAAATTCATTAATTAATTTTAAAAAACATAGGTTGAAAACTATATTATCTTACCCATCTTTCTACCAAGGGGTTTAAATATAATTTAAATAATGCTAAAAAATTGGTGGGGCGCACAAACAACTATCTAGTATGATTTTTATAAAAACCAATACCACCTATTCAATTTTTTGATGTTTGACTTAATTATACTTAACTATTTCAAAAAACATTAGTATTTTATAAATTAGACTATAAATACTACAATTCATCTTTCTATGACATCTTGAAGTTGCAAGGGTAGATATCTCAAATAATCAGTAGAAGTCAAGGATCCATGTTTTTTCATGAAAACATGTCCACATAAGACCCCCTTTTATCCTCCTAATTCATTGAATTTTTTGTTAAGAAATAATTTTTAATAAATAAATGGATAACAAAGAATCTATAAGGAAAACGGTTGATAATATGACAACTCACATGAGTCCTCTAGCTTCAAATATGAATTAATCAATCTAATTTAATAGTTTAAAGGATAAACTATTTATTATTTTATGAATGATCATTGATAAGAAATTGATTAGGCTAATTTATGATCATCATTACCTTGCACACTCCTTTATATTAGTGGGCATAAGCCTTTTTTAAGTGTCATCATATCAATGGACCTAGATAATTTTGAAAAAATGCATTTAAAAAATTATGGATAGGTGTTTTATTACATTTGGAAAATAGACATAATAATTTAACAAGGTTTTTTAAACAATCTTCTCCTATTATTCATTCTATGAATGTTGATTTATCTAAGGGTGATCTTATAAAAGATCCTAATATCCATCAATAGTTTTTACAAGGTAAAAGTGGGAGAATATATTCTTCTTGTTCACGGTCTACAAGACCAATCTTTTCCATGATGCTATTACAAACAAACAAATGGTCATACATGCTCTTATATAATATAAACACATAAAAATAAATTGTTATAGATACCAATAAATAATTTAATGCATGCACAATTGGGTTTCTTATTGAATTAGGATACGATGAGAAAATTCTATAACATACAACCACATATGAGGATGCAATAGTGGATTTTATTATAATAATTACTCTTGGGCCTAAAATAATTGATATATTACTATATGTGAATCTTGATATTACACAATGAAATGCAATACTTGAACAATCATTGTTATGACAAATGGAGTAAAATATGTATAAGATCAATATTACTATCTCATAGGCCAAAGCATAATAGTGTGTCCAAATTTTTGGCATAAAGAGGTCACATGCACTTTCAATCTCTATTCAAGATATCTTGATTTTGGGTCATTGATATTAATCAAATATATGTGTTTTATCTTGTATATACAAAAATGTACTGCATATATATTTTTTCTAATTTTTCAAAAATCATTGAATAATGTTTTACGATTTATTTATTAATAATTTAAAAAAGATTGTCTTCCTAATGGGACATAATATTATTCTTTGACCCTCATTTGATTTCAAATGAGGTTTTCAAACATATAAAATAAATATAAAAATTACAAAGAAGAATCGTATTAAGAGTGAAATTATATCTCATAATGAAAAATCATGGGCACCAAATAAAAGTCAACAAATTATAGGTCAATATATAGAGAAAGTGAAGAATAATACACATCAAGATAAAGAAAATAAACATACTCTTGCTATCATCATTGGACTGGTACCATTGTAAACATCATCTCAAGTAGATTTAATAAAATTATATAATACAATTAAAAGTTCAAGTGCCTCTAAGAATTTATATCGCACGATTCAATTACTTATGATGATCAATATAATGCACAGTTCTTATATCGAATAGTTTGGCCAGATTATTTGATCTTATTTAGTGTATTCCTTTTTGATGATTTTTTTTGTTAAACTCATAAATATGTGTTTCAATTAAATTATATATCTTTCATGCATAATATTAATATATCTTATCATTCAAAATATTAAAATATTAGATTATAACCAAGTATACAAACAATGAAGTAACATCTGACATACATAATATTCAAGTCCATCACATGAAATTACATTAAAGATAATCATAATATAATAAAAATTTGTTTAAAAAAGTGTTTATGATATCAAATATATCACTCACTAATGTGTGCATTATGCCATTTTTCATATATGTTGTTATCATCATATCTATCCCTAAGCCTAAGGGCCATAAATGTAAATGATTTGGTATCATCATTTTGTGATCGTGATAAAGACCAACTACATCTCTCAAAATATCCATTAAAAACTAGTCTAGATTAATGGTTTGCATTGACCTTTGAATGCTCCCCCAATATCCATATTTATTCCATACAAATGTTAAGACATAGCTTTACACCACCAACTATTAAGCACATTGGTTGGCTCAATAGTTTTTCCCAAAACTCTTCTTTCTCAATCATAGTAGTAAGATATGCAACTGAAAAAACTTAAATAACATAAAAAAAGGTGCATTAATACCTTATATATCATCTACTCTCTCCAAAAACGAACCTGGCACTAAATCACCAAATTTTTTCCTCATCACCACTCGAATTGAGGGCTCAATAATAGTATTTGAAAACTCATTTCATAATTTGTTGGAAAGATTTTATTTTGATGTGGTTTTTAGATTATTTTTGTGACTCACTTGATTATATTTGGCATTAAACATGCAACATTAGATATTTCATGAGTTTAATCATGATTTTAATCTATATCTAAGAGGTATATCTCCCTTACATACTGGACTTTTAGTAATTTTAACTAAAAAATATAAAAATGTAACAAAAAGGGTAGAAATGAGAAAACTAAAAATAGAGAGAGATAAAATATACAAAAGAGAAATTGGGAAACCATCAATAGAGTAAACACAAAAAAACTACCTAGATAACTCATATATTTAATGGATTAGGTTGGACATCTCAACAATGGAAAACTATATTCTCATAAAGACATGAAAGATAGACCTCAAAAAAGTGAATGAAGTGCATCACTAGAGGGGGTTCAAAACATAAAGTTATATAAAATACATATATATTTATGGTTGGAAATGAACAAAAAGTCCTATTTTTCTTCTTTAAAATAGGGTTTTATTCGATATCAAATAATCATATTTTGGGATGTTTTTATAGTATGCAAATGAAAATACTACATATAAAGATAGTTAAAATATAGATTTATTGAAATTCCATAATTCTCCTTCAAGTTAAA
>JARHVA010005139.1:960000-1030000 GCA_037957365.1 Torreya grandis
AAAAATAAAATTATAGAGGTTGGGACAAGAGTAAATTGATTTAGCTCATTTATAGATAAGTTTGGTAAAATTAGTGTAGAAAATAATAAAATAATAAACAATAAGAAGCTATGAGAGACTATGTTCTATTTCACAACTATTTTTAAGACACCCATAAAGACTAGTTTGTGGAAGCCAATAGTAGCATTAAAATGTGTATGAAACATGGAATTAAACATAAGAATGTTTATTGATTTGACACCCTAATATGGGTATTTTGACCTTCAACAATATTTTTTAACATGTGATATGAAATGGAATGTTAAGGGAGTATCCACTAAGGATGTGAAGAAGTGTGACCACAATAGAGCATTAACAAGCTGAGATCTAGAGTTCATTTATAAACGAGATGTTAATTTCCTAATTATTTTAAATAACATTTAATTTCATAATTAAATATTAAAAATTGATCAATCCAACCCATTAATGATATTAAAGAGATGCAAAATCAAAGTGGATAATTAGTATATGAGTATGATCATAGATTTTTAGATATAATGAACAAAATTAATTTTATATTGAAAGACAAAGATAAGGTTTCCTAGTTTGTGAAGGGACTAAAATCAAGGATTAGGTTTTCCATTACCTAGTAATAATTTTTTAATAAGGCTAATGCATGAGTATATGCACTTTAGGTAGAATAGATTGAAGATTATGGAGATGCCCCATCAACTTGCTCTATAACTGAGACAAAAATAGATACTTTTCTCTAAAAGATGGATGAGCTTCATGAAGTCAATAAACCTAGTATGGGTCTATGGTGTATGAATTATGGTAAATAATGACATATTAATGATTTCAATAAAATAAAAATAGAGTTCTAAGACATAAGTAGACTTATAGAACATGTGACATCAAAATGTCACATATTACAATAGTACATTTAAAAGCCATAAAACATGTATTATTATTTTTTAAGTCAAAAAAGCATGATGATAAGTGTTTTTGCTCTATATATTAATTAAAATAAGATATCACTAAGAACCTCTTTGAAATATCAACCCAATAGATACCTACTATGAAGTAGGGAATTCCAAGCCTAAAGGTAGAAACGTCTAATGTGACACACATTGTTCTTGGGTGGATGCCTTCTTCACCATAGTATAAACCCTATGGTATATTAGTATGGACACCATCATATCCATAATATCATTACCATTCATCATAGAATACTATGATTTCTTAGCCTCATAATCAACTTGGAATCTGTCATCTCCTCAATGATAGTATGGCAGATATAATACTTATGATCAGCAATAAGGAGGATTTGATAGGAAATAATCACAAGGTTGGGGTTTCAAAAACATAGAGGGGGTATAGATGAGGGTACCATATTGGATATTAAGGAATTTAAAATAATGATAACCAAAAAGTTAATTAACCAATCTAATGTTTTTTATATGGAAAATATACTAACTTTGCATGAAATTATTCAACTAATCCTCAAAGGAACATAAAATGCATCTATTATAGAGATATAGGTCAAAATCATACTAAATATTCTTAAGTTTGGAGATGCAAAGGAAAGAGAAACCTGAGTGAAATGTAAATATGATAAATTCACACCCTAAGGAAAAGGAATTCATGTTAGTCACAAGGAAATAACACACAGAGTAAGGATTACCTCCTTTATAAATGTCATAGGATCAAAGAATTAGGAGGGTTTATTAAGATAAGTATTTTTACCCTAAAATTGAAAAGTCTTGATGTATCAAGAAATTGAAGTTATTCATAACATACAATAATAGGCTGCATCTGAAGGCAATGCCACAACCATTGATGTGCATATCTATGGGAAATTTTTTCACATAATGAGGCAAGGAGTAATGAATACCTTGAATACTATTTAAAAAAAAATTAATTTATGAAATAAAGACATATCTCAAAATATTTAAAATATTTTTCACAACTTTTTAAAATACACATTATTAGGTCAAAATCATATTGACAAGGTTGTTTGGTACATAAAAGCTAAGAAGCCCTAGGATGTTATTCTCTCATGGATATTGAGTTAGTAGGATATGAATTACCTAACATTGTATTATATTTTGGAAGAACTATGAATATGATTCCTCTGTCTACCTTGGAAGCTACTGGATGACAAACACTAATCCATAAGCTAGTTATAATAAGCTTGGTAGGCTATGGTAGGGTAGATCTTATTGGTCCACTAGAAGATTTAGAAATAAAAATTTATGACCTAAGTTTTCAAGGATATTTTTAAGTTATTAACATGAATATTGGTGAATTTCACTAACATACATTAATTGGTAATAAATGGGCCTATGATGGTCAAATAACCATTAGTACAGTGTGTAATTAGCTAGAAGCACACCAATGATATAAAATCATTATTATACCAATTAATATAGTATATTCAAGGCCATACATCATATCTAAGGAGCTGAATTCATAGAAATCATATATGAATAATAGTTGGTTCAAGGTGAATAAATAATCCAAGACTAATGTCATGCATGGTGACAAATATAAATTTTATCAACCAAAAACACATCCTCAATAATAGCTTTAAATAACTAAATAATATGCATACAGGCCCATGATCATAAAGGCACTAGTTTTACAATTTAAAATGGATGAATGCAGGGCATCTTCTATGGGATCACCAACTAGGTCAAAAGTGGATTTTGTGTACAAATTAGGGTTGATAGATATGGACTATACTAAGATAATGAATGAATGTATTTTTACATGGGAGTTTACATCCTTAGTTAGTGGTGATTCAAGTAATTACATGTTAAATTGGTTAAGGGGAGATCATGAGGTATGCCTAATGCACAATATTTTTTCCACAGAATACCAAATACCTTAGTACTTTTCAACTTATGATTTGAATCAATTTATCCTTAGATTCATTCATCATGTGCCAAATATAGATCAAAGGGAGAGTGTACTACTTTTTTAACTAAAAAGATCTAGTATGACTTGGTGGTTGATTCATATAACTAAACAATACCATAGGATGAGGCCTACAAACTATTGTGAACCCATTCTGAGCTACTATCATAGAAAAATGGTCATTTTTATAGGAAGTATAGTTCTCTAATATGAATTTATATAAGAGTGTATATGTGTGGTCTATGAAGGGCGTAGAACCCAAATATTTGGTGCGTGGTCTTAGAAATACTCTGGTATCACTCCAACATCTTGGTACATACACTAAAAAAAAGACATGAAATAAATAATTTGCATCATGTAAAATAATATTTCATTCATAATTTTGTATTTGAGTATGAAAATAATCTAGTGGGTAATTATCTAAATGAAAATATTCTTATGTCATGAGTGAGCAAAATACTTAAGTAGTGTGGTAGATTCATTTTTGTAGCAAGATGCATCTAAATATTTGAATTTAGTTATCCAAAATTACAAGATAGGCAATTATAAGGAGCATATTTTCATAAAACCATGCAATAGGATGAAAGATAATGAATAAATAATAGAGTCCATTGATATTGATGAGGGTCTATATTTGAAGGGCTTCTTTGAACTAGAATGAGAAATAGAGACACTAAAAGACAACATCATAGAATAAACTAAAAATGTAAAACTATGAAATCTTAATTTTATTGAATAATAAGGATAAATTCCTCTATGAGAGTCAATTACTGATGGATATAACAAGATATATTATTAGCCTATGTATAATCATGTTGATAATATCAAGATAAAGTATGTTCCCAAGCTTATATTTATAAGAGATCACTCAACTTAGACTAAGTTTTTTGAAGGACTACAATTATTGTGAGATTATTAGGATGTCTTTCCAACCAATTTTATAGAGGTGAAGGTTATAGATCCATCTTTGTGATAAATGCACATCTAACATATGAAAAGTAAGCATATTGATTAAATCCCAACATGAAGCTAAAATTAAATAATAAAATGCACAAGATGTAGGAAGTAGGCATCATCTGTCCAATATAAAATGCCAACTATGACAATCTAATGGTACCTCAAGAAAATAATTTGGGTGAAATTAGAGTGTGTTGATACTACCATGTGTTTAATAATGCTTGCATCAATGATCCATTTTTTATATCTTTTACAAATGAAGTTTTTGAGTTAGTGGAAAGACATGAAGTGTATTATTTCATGGATGGATTCAATGGGTAGTACTAGATCCCAATAACAATAGAGGACCAATCCAAAATAACTTTTACAATAAAATGGAGTTTATTTGTGTACATGGTAATGACATTTGGTTTCAAGAATTCTCTAGCCATATTTTTTAGGGTTGTTTTCACTTCCTTTATGTATTTTGTTAATGATTTACTAGAGATCTACTTATATTATTAGGATGTATTTTCTTTATTCAAAGAGCACATCTGTAAACCATGACTTATGCTAGAACATTGTTGAGTAATGTGCATTGCATTGAATTTTAATAAGTGTTTATTTTTACACCCTTCAATGTCCTCTTGGGGTATGTAGTGTGCAGGGATGGGATTTTGGTTATTCAATCCAAAATAATATTAATCATGAGACTTCCACCACCTACAAGATTGACAAAAGTAGGACCTTTATTATTTTATACAAGATACCATAGAAAATTCATTAAATGTTACACATCTATATCTATGGATATGGATAAGTTATTGTGTAAGGATACAAAGTTAGAATTAACAAATTAGTACCAAGTAGTATTTATGGATCTAAATAAAAGATTAATTATAGATCCCATATTGTTTTTTCCAATTAGAGAAAACCATTTCATGTTCATGTGGATGTTCTAGGCACTATGGTAGGAGTTATGGTAGCAAAACCAAGAGAAGGAGGATTAGATCATCCTATCCATTTAGAAAGAAATAAAATATGAGATGAAAAAAATTCTATACAACTACAGAGAGGGAAGCTTTGGAAATGATGTTTCACTTCAAAAATTTAGGTATTACTCTCTAGCTAATCCATTTGAGATATTTACTGATCACCAACCCTTAAGATATATGATAAATAATCCCCTGCTAGCTAGAAGAATATCTAGGTGGTTCATGTTATTTAAATAATTTAAGTTCAAAATCAATGTCATGCCTAGAAGGGATAATGCAAGATCAGACCATTTGATCTAGATATGCACGTTAGGTCACTTAATGATCTAAAGTTATTGTTATTGGTTTATTTTATGTTATTAGTTTTTTAGGTAGTTTTTACTTAGTAGTTGGTTTCTCAACAAACTCTTATTTCATGTAAAGATTTTTAAAAGCTTCTTTCTACAAAAATAAATTATTGCATTTTCCCAAATATATTTTCTCTATTATTTCATTTACCTAGGTTACAGTAGTATCAGAGCTCTAATTTGTGAAGGTGGATCTGATTAATCTATCAAAGATTTTATGACATAGCATAAAAGTTCTAAATTCAAAGATGAAGCAAATGTGCAGCAGTTGAATCTTACTTATAAATGCATAGAAGTACAACAACATAATAAAAAGAGTGTATGATATAGAATTTGATCTTTTAAATTTAAAATGAGCTTCTCTATGAGATTTATTGTATTGATATCAAATAAATGATCCTTGAGAAACCAATCTCTTATGGCTTTTTGTATTCCTCATGGCACATTTCATATCCTCACATCTCACCTATGTTTTCACTTATATAGTTGTGAAAGGGGTTATAATAGTGAATCCATGATGAGATCATTGGGCATAGATGGATGCATGTTGAGTATGTGAAAAAAACCATGTCATTTATACAGTTAAAGGAGAGATCTAGATGTTGAAGTTACTCTTCGATCAAATGCATTGAAGTCAATCTTCATTTTTAACAATTTTTTTCAAAACTCATAGACCTATATGGAGTAGCAAAGCATGGTGAACCCCAGATGAAACTTCACACAATGGTGTAATTATCCAGGGTGCAAAACAATAGTAATATTTTTTTATTATTGTTTATTTTTTGATTTATATAGTGGGTCCCATCTAGAGGAGTATGAATTTACATGAAGTGAAATTTCTACTGCATAATTAATTTTTCACATCCAAAAGAATTTTAAAACATTTTTTGGTAAAAGGGAATTATATGTGGTGAAAATAATTAAAATTATATTTTTTGTTTTGAGAAAATATATTGTAACGAAGAAAATTACAATCATGGTGATATAAAGGTATAATAGGAGTTATAAGGTGTAATTATTTTCATGTCCCAGGAAAAACAATTTGTATTCAAAAACTATTTTTGAAGGTAAAGGAAAAACTTCAAAATGGTATTCCCTTGTCCTATTTTGACTTATTTCTTTAAGCACCATGGCTAAATTTTTGAGTCTAATTTATGAAAATGGATGTTTGACTCCTAAAAAATATAAGGAATGTCAATAAACATGGAAAATATGTTAATTTTCAATGACTTGTGGGAAATAGTTGAAAAACAACCCACATTTACCACTAAAGCTATAAAGCTTCTTGAATTCCAAAAACATGATAAGCATGCTCTCACATTGTAAAGTCAACTTACAGTATACAAGTCATAATTTATATTAAAACCATCAAATCTAAAGGATGGAAATCATGGAATGCTCTAAAAGACTTGTATGATAAACAACCTGCTTACAAGAAAATTGATCTCCTTATGCAGTTGCTTACTACTAAACTTACTAATGATGAATATGTTTCAGAATATGTGTCACACATTAAGAATTTGAAACAAGAATATGACACTATTGGTAGAAAAATTGATGATGAAATGCTCATTTCTATTGTTTTGAATGACCTTAGCCCAAACTATAGGAACTTTCTAGAGATGTTACATCTTAGTGATAAGCTTAACAAATCTACATTTTATTCAATTTGTGAGTTGCTCACTCAACATGAGTGACAATTTACAAAAAAAAATAAAAACATATTGAGGATGCATACTATACCAAAATAGGAAATCCATTATATGAGCCCAACAAAAGACATAAAGAGAAATAAAAACACTCTCATAAGCACACTTACACACATAATCATCATTTGGACATAGAGACCATTCAGGCTCTTTAGATCATAGACATCATTTTGGTTCTCCAAATCATGAGCATCACCACAAACATTCACATGGACATAAGCACAATCACAGACATTCTTCTGCATGTGGATATTCTTCCTCTAGTTCCTGTGGATGTGAGAAAATATGCTACAATTGTGGTGGAATAGGCCATATTTCTATAGAATGCCCTTCTCGATGGAGGTCCTCTCAACATCGATAGAAGGTAGAATCAAATTTTGTTGGACCCTCTAGCCATTCTGGTCATTCTTCTGGGTCTTTTTCTATCTATTCTTCTTTTGATGGATGGGATGACTACAAATTTGCATGCTCTATAGTTGATGACTATATATTTTGAGATAGTGACACACCCATCTTTTGTGAGCTGCTAGGCTAAATATTAGGATTTGTAGTAGCACTTTTTGGCTTGTGTACTTTGCTTTCATAGATGTACTATTTTTATGATCTTTAATGTGGAGAATTTTAGTGATTTATACTTGGTTTATTTTTTTTATGGATTCTCACCTCTCACCTAATAGGGGGAGAAGATATTTCATATTAGTTTTTGATCAGTCATCAATGATGTGTAGTATGAGTTAGCATTATGTTTCTAGCATTATTAGTGCTGAGTAAAGCATGGGAGATGTTGGTGATTAATGAGCATTAGTTTGATATGTGTCATACATAGTATATAGAGTATTCAATTTTTTTTATGGATTCTATGTGAGGATTGATGTATTTGGATAGTGCATGATCATGTTCTACTGTAGTGTGGGGATGATCAGGGTGTGGATCAGTCCAGGATGCACAGTCTACCAATTACAGTTGTAGTAGAGTCTACTTGGATGACTCATAGTTCATTGCTCCATTTTTTATATACCCCTTTGGATCAAGGGGGATATTTTTGGGTCATTTAATGATCCAAAGTTATTTTTATTAGTTTAATTTATGTTTTTAGTTTTTTAGGTAGTTTTTACCTGGTAGTTAGTTTCTCAACTAACTCTTGTTTCACATAAATATTTTTAAAGTTTCTTTATACAAAAATAAATTATTGCATTTTCTCAAATATTTTTCTCTTTAATTTTATTTACCTAGGCTATAATGAAATGGGGAAGAACCTAAGGAACTTCAAGATGAAGCACTAGATGCACATATGTTTTGAGTCTATGTGATCCTTGAGAAGATGGATGACGTAGAATGTTTTTTGGAACAAGGAATATTTCCTACACAATATGGAGAAAGGGACATAAATAATATGATTATAAGATCCATCCCTTTTAACATCATTAATGATTTTCTCTATAAAAGGGGGAAAGATTATGTATTGTATAGAGTGGATCTAGAGCATGAACAACCACTACATTTTGAGGAGGCACATCAAGTAATTGAAGGTGGTCATTTCATAGGAGAATATACTAAAAGGAAGATACTACAAAGTGGTCTATGGTAGTGTAATATATTTCAAAACCACACCAAGTAGTGAAACACTATGACATTTATCAAATTATTGTTAAGCCTAAACAAAGAGATGAAATGTAATTGAATCCTTTACTATTGGATCATCCATTTAAATAGTGGGTTTTTAACTTTGAGGGACCAATTAATTCACCCAATAAGTGAGGTCATACATGATATATCATTACTATGATAGAATACTTTAGAAAATGGGTTGAGGATACTATGACACCAAGATATAATGTTAAATACATATCCAAGTTATTATAGGAGAATATTACAACTAGCTTTGTATGTCATTAAAACTAGTTAGTGATAGAGGCACACATTTAATAAATAAAACCACCAAGGCTCTCACTAAATAATTCATGGTATCACATCATAAAAAGATAACTTATCATCTTCAAGCAAATGGATAGGTAGAGGCATCACACAAACCCTTTGGTGAGATGCTCAAAAAAATATGAAACATCTAAAGAGATAATTAGAAGGATCAAATTCTTACAATTTTATGGGCATACAAGATAAATTACAAGTTTTCAATAGGTTTCATGCCATTTCAAATTGTATATGGACTATAAGTAGTAATGCTTATGTAATACATATTTCCTAAGCTAAGCATTATAATTATCATGATAATTTAGGATCAATATTTTCTATAGGCATGGTTAATGGACTTAACCAAAATGGAGTAAAATAAACAATGAGCATAGGTAAGTCAAAATCTTATGGCATGATCTCAACTTGTGACGTAAATGTTTTTTTATAGAACCAATGGTAATACTATATGATAATAAATTTAGATCATTTCTACTAAATCTACACATTATATGCAATGGATAATACATCATTCATGATTTCTCATAAAAAGGAACAATTGTTTAAAAGTATCTTCAATGAATCATATTACGAGGACATGTAAATGATTGTAGGATTAATCCTTACCATCATTAATCTCTATTATTTCTCACAAAAAATTAAGAGAGGGTCTTGAGTAACACTAGATTTATTTTAAGACTTTTGTTTAATTTTTTTTTATGTTTTGGTTTTGTGTTTGTGTGTTTTTATAGTGCAATTTATATATCGTAGGATATCAAAACTATAGTTGACAAGTAAAAGTCATATAGTGTGATCTATGAATACATATATCCTAAGATAAACATGGATTAAAATGGGTATACAAGAATAATAAATTAAGTACAATAATGAGGCATTATAAAATAAGGTGTGGAAAAAGGATAATCAACGATCATTCAGAACTATTAATAGTACATTTGAAAGATTACATATTTTTCAAAGTAGATTGAATGTTAGAATTAAAATATGTAAAATAAATGAATGTTTATGGGTGAGAAAATGGTGTGTCACATCAAAAACTACCCCCAAGTAAATAAAGGGTTTGATAAAAATAATTTCAAACATATAAGGGTTGATATTAAATGTTGGGTGAAATAATGTGCACCCAGGTCAACACATTCAAAGCATTATGTCAGATGGATTTGATTGCAAAACTTATATAACTAGGGGAAAAAATTATATAGAGACAATACAAACTATTATAGATAAGAGAGATCTTCAATATGGATCTAAGTCAATTAATTCTACACAAATTTCTCATCAATACTAATACACCCTAATAAATTATTCCATCATATATACACATAATATGTTCAAATTTTATCACATACTACTACTTTACATCTTGTAAAAACCCATCAAAACTTAATCTCTCTAAGTACATGACTTAAGGGGTGTATTAGGAAAGGGGTAGGCAGACCTTTGGTGCTTTGTAGAATTGTTATCCCTTATTGCCACATTATTACCAATCTAACTAGCTCCCAAAACCATTCCTTAAGCTATTACTCCTCCCTTAAACATTCCTCCAATATTTTCCTCTTTCCATCCCTCCTTTCCTTGCCTTAATTCCATTTTGGTCAATCAATTATACTAGGTCAACCCAGTATAGTTTAGGGGTATTTTTCACTTTTTTAGCTTATTAATCTTTTGGCTGACCTAGCTCAGACCTAGTGAATTATCCCTAAAAACACACTGGGTCGACTGGGTTAACCCTATATAGCCAATGTTTCTAGACGTATTTATGGAAAGATCCACCTATATATATATATATATATATATATATATATATATATATATATATATATATATATATATATATATATATATATATATATATATATATATATATATATATCATTTCATCATTATTTCATATGTGTAATCAATAGTTATTATTCACTCACATTTTTTCACAATCTACTTTTCCACTATTCTACTTGAGGAGACTTAGCTTAGGTTTCTTATTTGGAGAATCTAGTATTGTAGATAAGTCTTGGATGCTTTGGCCTTTCTTATTTATCCTTACGAACCACAATAAACTCTTGGGAAGCCCCATTATCCAAGGGATGGATTGAGTCTCAATGGGTTCACATTCAAGTAAGTATATTTTAACTTTGTTCTCCTATATTCTAGTAGATAAAATTAGCATAAGTGTTGGTTCGAATAATACTATCCTTCATATTTAATGTATTAGGGTCTTAATCATACTTATCTTAATTTATATTTTCCTATACATGATTATTTTATTTCTAACCCCTCATATTATGCCACAAGCTTTGGTGTGCACTAGATTAGATTTACTCTTTTATTATTAGAATAGGTGAATGTTTTAAACCTTAGGAATCTATTAGGTTTTTTGTGAGATTGTGTTAAACTATAGGATTTGAAACCCTTCCTATCATGATATGTTGTGATAAGTGATCCCCTAATCAGGTCTAGTGGATCCCCATATTGGTCATGCTCCTACTTAACAAATGTATTCCCAATCAGAAGTGTAGGTATGATTTACCTTTTTCAAGCCAAGATTGATTTATAGACATGATACATTTATAATTACATAAATTCTAGTGAAATTGACATGAAACTAATTCTTTCAAGATTTATTTCACTTATTTTCATTCTTTTAGTCATTATTTTTGTCATACTGGATCGACTCTCTCTACCCAATTTTTTAATTTTGTTCACAAGTTTATAGGAATAGGCAACTAGGTCGATCTAGTCAACCTCATATAGGTTTCTAGCCTTTTATACATCTATTTCAGCCCACTAGGTTGACCCAATCGACCCTATACTTTTTTAGGCTTCTATAATAGGTTCTTGCACATCTTGATCGATCTAGTCACCTAGTTAGCAGGTTTCTCAAGCATACTCCAAGGTTATTCATCAGTAATATTCCTTCATTACATATTTAATCTACCAAGGTTCCTTTCTACCTATTTATTTATTTATTTATTTTATTATATTTCATTTCATAGTTTTTAGTCTTCAAAACTGCCCTTGCACATTCAACTAGATCAACCATGCCGATCTAGTTTTGTGTTCTGTGTGCTATCTAAATTAACTAGGTCGACCCCACTAACCTTGTTCATTTCCTAGACCTTGCTTTCATAGTATAGGTTCAACCCTATCTACCTTTTTCTATATTTTTTTCATATAGTGTCAATAATATACCTTGTTTCAAGTGAATTAACCTTATATCTACTAGTAATTAGCTCACACATTTCTTTTCTTATTATTTATATGCTTAGAATAGTTCACATAGTTTAATTAGGGGATTTCTAATTAATTTATTAGTTTCACTATTTATATTTTATACACACAACCAAATCACAAAACATAAACAATCACTTTAACATTTGTCTACCCAAGGCCAACCTACTTAGATTGCATCGCCAAGGGGGAAGCTAACTTGATGCTTTGGTCAATTATAAAGGGTGATTAAAGGTATATTTTAGCTAAGCACCTAACACCCATATCATTATGGTGTGTGAATTTAGGGGGTATGCACCAATACCAATCTTTTATCATTGCCACTACAATGCCTTTCATCCCAAATTACTTGAAACCATCCTTAGATTCCTATCCAGTACCTTGCTTACAACCAACTTCCAATCACATTTAAAATCATATAATAATCTAATTAATATTTATGGTGACCAATTAGTTATATATTTACTTTTAAAGTTGATTGATTATTTTTTGCTTAATTGTGTGTGCAAAAACTTGTATTTACTAGCATTAGTGCAAGGTTTTGTTTTATGTGACTTAATTGGATTGGCCATAATTAATCCAATTGATTGTTTGTTTCCCTACTTTATTTATTAGATTAGATACAAAAATTATCTTGCTTCAATTCACAACTTGTTATCAACTTTCTCATCCTCCCTGTCTGATGTACTAGGTTGACCTAGTCAACCCTATACCTTTTCTATCCTCTATTCACTGTACTAAATCAACCCAGTTGACCCTATACTATCTACAAATCTTGTTCTTTATACTAGGGTGACCTAGTCAACCTTGTATTGTTTCCTTATTTCCATATTTACTAATTCAATTATTTATATATTTGACTTAGTTCTCTATTTGTTATTCTTCTTGCTTAGCATTCTTTTTATTTCCTCAAGCATCATATCCCCTGTTAGAATCTTCTTGGAAAACGTGAATCCATTTAGACACTATATGGGGTTCTCTTTGCTTCTTATCTTTTATTTTATTTTCTTCCTCTCTTTATCTATTAGGGCATCTTGTGATTCCCATCTAGCATTACTCTATAATTTGGGGCATCTTTCGATGCTCATCTCTACATCCACTTACCCTTTGGGGCATCTTGCGATGCCCACTTTTATTCTCCATTACATGTTTCAAATCAAAGAACCTTATGAGACACATAGGCTTGTCTCTCACATGATCATCATTGATATAGTCATACTTTATCTAAAAGTTTCCTTCTTTTCATATTTTCTATCTATATCTATCTAAAAAAATTAAGTTTACTTAAGCACTGGTCTCCCCCTCTATAGCAACTCCCTCTTTTTCACAAACCTTTAGTCCTCCCTTTTTGTATTTTGGTTTCTTGATACACATTATTATTTATAGTTATTATTTATCAATTTTTTTGGCACCCCTTGGGTTTCTCTTTTTTGAGTTGATTTATAAGACTATAGATAGGACCCACTGTCCCTCAAAAAATTACCACTTTTTACTTACTTCACTTTTTGTTTCACTTATTTCATTTGTACCCCTTGGGTTTATCTCTTTTATGAGTTGCAGTGTAAGACCATCGATAGGACCTCACCCTCCTCATAAAATTACCATCTTATCATTCCTTTTGTATAATGTGTTTTGTAATGGTTACAAGTTATTAATTCTGGTTCTCAACTTTAGCTTTTGCTTCTTTTAATATATTAAATTTTTACAACAATCTATGTTTGCATGTTTTCCACCATTTCCCTGATTCTTATGATAAGGAATCACACCTTTGATATAATTATATCCCTTTGTCACATTTTTTGTGATTTGAAGTAATTCAAATTGTTCCATGTGTCACTCCTCTTGATTTCCCCTTCTTTTCATCTCCACATTAGGTAAAATAAGTTCAAAGTCAAGATAGAACTTTTATTTATCCTATATTTACGAGACTCTTAGACCCCATGCTCTTTGAATTTATCTCTCTTAGAAACCAAGTCCCAAGTATTCAAATGAAATTCATATTTAGCACCCATGTTTAGTTTTACAAATCCATATGGAGGAAGAATCTTAAAAAAAGCCATCAAGAAAGCTAAAATCCAAATAATTTTAATAAAAGACAATTATATCTAAAAATTAACATACAAATATCAAAAGTCAAATCATACCAAAAGACATGATTTCAAGCACATCTCCTATCTTTAATCAAATCTCAAACTCCACATTAGGCCTCATATAGAGCTAAGGTCAGTTAGGGTGCAGTAGGCTAGTATATTGAGATAGGGGAATTCAAAAAAATATATGATGTGACCTACTTTCTCATGTAAGCACCCAATCTTTGTAGTTGACCGGTGACACTGTAAGGGGTCCTAAAGAATGAGGAACACATCATGGGGAGGTAGGTCCATTTTAATTTTCATATATATATATACACACACACACACACACACACACACACACACACACACACACACACACACACACACATCATGGGGAGGTAGGTCCATTTTAATTTTCATATATATATATATATATATATATATATATACACACACACACACATATACATATACATATATGTGTGTGTGTGTGTGTGTGTGTGTGTGTGTGTGTGTGTGTGTATATATATATGTATTATATACATATATACACACACACACACATATATATGTATATGTATATGTATATGTATATGTATATATATATATATATATATATATATATATATATACACACACATATACATATACATATACATATACATATGTGTGTGTGTGTGTGTGTGTGTGTGTGTGTGTGTGTGTGTGTATATATATCCTTCACATGATGATCTATATATTTCATTTGTTGACCTAAGGCTTGTGTGGATAAGAGAATTTTTTTACAATCCTTAAGGTTGATAGTCCTCTTATTTTGACAAACCTAATTTGAGTGTCTTGACTTTGATAAAGAGTTCCTTTACCTTGGTTTTTCATTCATTCTCCCCTCTACCTATTTCATTTCCCCCCTTAACAAACAAATTGTGATTACAAATTCATTTTCCCTTTTCTCTAATTATTTCTTCTCCATCTCTTAAAAAAATATGTGATCTAAGAATTTGACTCAAGAGAGGATGGTTAGTATGGTGTTAGTTCCAAAATGAAAATCAAATGAAATAAACACACTAATAGCATAACATCTCTAAGCCGAGAAACTAGGGAGAGCTTAGTTAACAAAAGAAAAATGACAAGCACAACTAAAAAGTAAGTGATCAAATACAATAATTCCTTCACCTTCCTTGGATGTTCTAAATGCCTTTGTAATAGTGGCTTACTCAACTTTTGCTCATGAAGTCCTTAGCAATGAAATCTTGGCTACCTCCATCTCTCCTTGGCACCTTTGAATTGTGGCTTGGCTTGGCTTGAAATTAATTTGGCATGGTAACACTAATTTCTTAAATCTTTTGGAACCAATTTGGCATTATAACTTTACATAAATTTTTAAAAAAAAGATATTTGAGCATAATAACTTTGCACCAAAATAGCTTAGAAATGATGTTGTAAGGCCTCCTATTTATAAATTTTTAGAATTTATCAAAATCAACCTCAACCATCCATCTCAAGATTGAGATGTGTTGTTGAGAATTAATTAAATTTTTTGAATCAAGTTTTTAATTATCCTCATCATGACATTGGAAGGAGGGATAGTTAAGAGGCATGGAGGGCATGAATCTTGATATTTGTGGCATTTATGGCCTAGGGATGTCTTCTCAAGAAATGAGGTAACTTGATGATGTAGATATTCAATATTCATTTCCAAAACAAAGTATTAAACAAGTTTCCATGATATTCTTGATTAGGCCTTGATTTGGGTTAATTAGCTCTTAAACATGATTAAGCACTTAATGCACAAATTACCCATATTGATTAGAATACCTTGTTATTAGTCCTAAATTTGACTATATTGGAATTGGAAGCCAATGTCAAATATGTTAGATGTTTATTCCAATTTAGGATTTTATCAACAACAAATAACAAAGGCACATATCTTGTGTAGAATATTTGATAGGAAAGAGCAGTCTAGAGCACGCAAGTGTAAAATTGGCATTTTGACTCATAATGATCTTATCAAAGTTAGCTAGCTCAAAAATTACATTGCCCCATTTAGGGATACCTTGGCCAAAATTGGCACTTGAATACATCAATTTAACATCATTTAGCATTTTTTAGTGTTTTTAGGCCAAATTGTGCATTTTGGGTGGAAATTGGTCAAAAGCCTGATTGGGGGTTATCGGTGGCCAATTTTAGGTGTCTACATTTTAACCTTATTTGGGAAGACATTGTAAGCTATAATCATAGTAACATATTCTCAAATAATAAAAAAGTATTGTAGGCCTAAAACTATAATGATGATAAACTAATTATATGATGCCCCCTCGAGGGAATGGTTGGCACAAAGATGTCAGCAAACAGTCCCTCAAAAAGAAAAATGTGAAACAAGAGGACCAAAGAAAGGAAAGATGATGGGGTGAAAAACATAATGAGACTAAAAAATTAGTCAAAATCATTGAGAATGCAAGCATGATGGTGTGTAATGATTTGGCCAAAGGTAGTTATAACCATTATACCCTGATAGTGGCAACGTGGTATGATAACACAATGATTTGCCCAAAGGTGGTTATAATCATTAAGAAAATAGAGCTACCCTAGGTAGGATAGGCAAACAAGATAAGAACATGACCTTGTATAGGCAAAAAAATTAAAGTGGTGACACCACAATGATTTTCCCAAAGGTGGTTATAATAATTGAGAAATGCAGGTGGGATGGTGTGTAATGATTTTCCCATAGGCAGTTATAATCATTGGAACTCAATTATGGTAAATAAGATAAACTTGGTTGAGGATGATGATAATTGAACATAGCAGGTAATGATGAATTAGAACAACCTACTAGTAGGGAGATGCTCATCTGAATTAATCAAGGTTGAAATTATCTCATGGTTAATTACTCAATTTGGGATATGATTGAGATTGAATCAATATGTCAATGATAAATAAAGGCCACCATTGTTGAATAGACTTCTTACATTTGAAGTTTATTATTTCACGTGATGGTAAGTTTTATGATATAACATCTTAAAGAATTGGCCAAAATATGCATAAGGACTGACTCCCGCAACCCAATAGTCAATAAAAAAATGTGCACCAATAATAGAAACCATGATGACAATGTAAACATATGAATATGGATGGATTCAAGTATAAGTTTAAACAAGGAATTATCAAATAAACACACATAAACTTAATCAAGGAAACCATGCTAAAAACAAACAAACACATAGACAAATAAGCATAAATAAACAAACAAACAATGTAATAAAAAACCTTACGAACATTGCCCCTAGAAAATAGGTGACAACTTAACAAACAAATAAAATGGGGCAATAGAATAAAAGGAAGGGGGTAGCTAAGCTATCTCCCTATGCACTAGGCATGTGGATGATGCCTACATATTTCCATGGATGTAATATCTAATAAAAAAACTTTAGGCCAAATGTAGTTCTCTCAAGAAATAGGAAGAAAATGATAACTGAGGAAAAAAAATAGAACGGATGTGATAGAAGAATAGGAATGGTCTTAAAAAATGGCAAGTGCATGAGAGAAAATGCCAAAAAAGATGCGAAAACTAAATGATAATTAATTTTCTTGTAACTTAGTAAGGGTTCCCAGAATCCTCAAGGCAAAGAAGTGGTCAATGTTTTTATTATTTTCTAATGATTTTTTTAAATGTTTTTGGAATTATTTGAAGTATCTCAACTTAATCGATAATGACGAGACACTAAATGGTTCAATCTCACAAAATGATGAGAGTATTTAAACTGAGGTTGCTTCCTAAATGGTGAGAGTGTGGCTTAGGTTGCTTGTAAAATGGTGAGAGCTTGGGGAAAAGGGTGACTGAGCTGACCACAATAAGTATTGATCACTACCTACATAGTCCCAGAGTAGGACCTCAAGTCACTGTAGTTCTACCCTTTCAGTGGAGGAATTTTACTAGTGTGGTAGCCAATTCAAAAAAAATAGGTAAAATTGGTAAAAATACATAGTATGGTATAGGAAGTGGCAAGTTGGTATGTCAAGGCTTAGTGTTGCCCCTAGTTTACCCATAGGTGGTTATAACTAGGACACAATGACATAGATCAAAGGTACTAATTTTACCAAAGGTAGTTATAATTAGCAGCAAGACTAGTGGTAATAAAGAATAACAAATGAAGGATGCAACTACCAAAACTTTTATCCCACTATCCCAAAATATGATCTTCATCTATAGTTCTTGAAACAAATGATGAAATTGATCAGATAACTTGATACTAGAACTGTGTAACAAATGACAAAAACCAAGGTCAAATGGGCTAGGCTTTAGAACATGCTACGTCAATAGGTTGAAAATGGAAAGTGGATACAAGAAAGAGGATGGATAAGGATGGTATTTGTATAAAGAAGAATAGTGATAAAATGGCATAACTAAAATGGTCCTTACAAAAAATACACCTTAGCATTTAAGCATAGTACCACTTGAGATGAATAATATTCATTGGATCTAGAAGTTTGTCATCATCTGGTGTGGCAAGCTTGTATGCTCCTGATCCATAATTTATAGTGATGATGAAAGGCCCTATCTAGTTTGGTTTGAATTTCCCTTTATGTTTCTTCTTATCCATGGTATTCTTTTTGTTTTATTTAAGAACAAGACCACCAAGTTCAAATGTTCTATAGTTCACACATTGATTATAGTGGTTTTTGAGTCAATTATGATATGCTTGAATATTATTGAGCGTGGTTGTGCATTTTTAATCAAGTAGATCCAGCTCTTACAGGTGAGCTACTTGATAGTCATGATCACCTAGGACATGCTTTAGAGAGATGCATAGTGAAGGCAATTCAACCTCAATGGGAAGGATGGATTCAGTATCATAAATAAGTGAGTATAAAGTGGATCTTGTGGGGGTATGATGATTTGTATGGTATGCCCAAAGGGTAGGGAATATCTAGAGGTGTTAATCATGACTGACATCATTGAAAATATTTTTGAGAATGTTGACAATGATTTTTTTGGATGCTTATGCTTGGCTAGTACCTTAAGGGTAATATGTTGAAGAAAAATGTTGGGTGATGTTATATTTAGTACATAACTAGTCTACATCTTTGTTCTTGAATGATCCTCCATTATCAAATATAATATCAAAGGGGATACTGTAGTGGCAGATGAGATGGGTGAATATGAATTTGGAAATTTGATTTCTAGTCACATAAGTGAGGGGTATAGCTTCAACCCACTTAGTGAAATACTCAGTCGCGATAAGGATATGTTTATGGCCATCAAATGAAGTGGGGTTAATCTTCCCAATGATGTTAAGTCCCTATATAGAAAATGGTCATAGTGTCAACACTGGTTTCAGAGCTTTTACTGGGGTATGAATTAGATTAGCATGTCATTGACATTTATCACACTTATTTACATATTTAGTGGCATTTGTGTCCATTATGGGCCAATAATAACTAGTATGCAAGAGATTTTTGGATAGGACTACCCTGTTAGAATAGGCTCCACATACTCCTTTTTGAAATTATCTTAATGCTAGCATAGACTCTATTGAATTTAACTAATGAAGTAGAGTTCCATCAAAACTATGATGGTAAAGACTAGATCTAAGTAAAGTATAATGAGTGGAATGATAAATGAAGGCTTTGGTTTGTTTTTGAGATAGGTTAGGTGCCAGAACTTGGTCATGAAGATAGTTATAAAGGTCTAAGTACCAGATAGAATTAGGACCAATAATATTACAAATCATGGAAATGATTGAAGGTTCATGAGCTGGTGCTAACAAATTCTCAATGATAAACTGATACTCTCTAGCTTTATCTATTTTTCAAATTAGAGAGCCAATAGTAGCCATGGAATCTATAATTTTGTTACTAGCCCTTGGTATATGCTCAAACTGAATGTTGGCAATTTGATTTTTAAGAGTGTCAACCATGGATTTACATGGAACCAACTTATCATCTTTGGTTTTAAAATGATTTACAACATGATTGATGATTAACTAAGAATCACCATAAACTTGAAGATGAGATATAGTCTATGCACTGCTTGTCAAAGTATTATAACAAGTGCTTCATACTCGGCCATGTTGTTTGTATAAGGAACATTGATTCTGAATGATTTAGGGATTAGATCCCCCTATGGTGTAATAAATAATAGGCTTGCTCCTGATCTATGTGTAGTGAATGAACCATCAAAATATAGCTTCTAGGGTTGTTCCTTAAGGGGTGTGTCCATGATGGTCATGATGGATTCATCAAGAAATTGAAATGTGAGTGGATGGGTGTCTATGAGAGGTGTTTTAGCAAGTTGATTTGCAAGAACTTGTCCTTTGATTGCCTTCTAATTGACATACTCTATGTTAAACTCATTGAGAAGCATGATCCATTTAGCCATTCTACCTTGTAAAGCTATTTTATATAGTAGATACTTGAGTGGATCTACTTTTGAAATTACCATAGTTTTATTATTCAACATGTAATGATGTAATTTTTGAGCTATGAAAACTATGGCTAGACAAGCTTTTTTAATAGGTGTATTGTTATGTTAATATGTAACCAAGGTACAAATTAGGTAGTATATAACATGCTCCTTTCCTTTTTCATCATGTTGAGCCAAGAGTGCCCCTAGAGCATGGTTGATAGCTGATAAGTATAATAAGAATGGATTTCCTAGCATAGGAGGTAATAAAATAGGTAGATTGACAAGATAATCTTTGAGCTATTGAAAAGCTATTTGGTAGTGATCATCCTAGTGAAATGTAACTCCTTTATTCAAAAGGTGTATAAATGGATGGCACTTTTTTTCTAACTGAGAGATGAAGTGTTAGATGGATTGGATCTTACATTGTAAATTATGGATTTTCTTTAAATTAGTTGTTGGAAACATCTTGGTTATAGCATGGACTTTAGCTGAATCAACTTTAATACATTGATGAGACATGATGAAGCCAAGTAATTTGCTTGGGTTTATACCAAACACACATTTTTTTGGATTTTGTTTGACTTTGTACTCTTGTAGTCTTTCAAATATTTTACACAACATTACTAGATGGTCGTCCCTAGTTTTGGATTTTCCTAATATGTCATTGACATAGTATTCAACAATAACATGCATCATATCATGGAATATGACATTCATGGCCCTTTGATATGTAGCTCCATAATTATTAAGGCCAAATGGAATCACTTGATAACAAAATATTCCCCATGGAGTGGTGAGTGCTATTTTATGATGATCTTCTAGTGCTATTCTGATCTAATTATATCTTGAAAATCCATCCATAAGTGAAAGAATTTCATAACCTATCTTGAAATTGATGATCATGTCAATATTAGGCAAGATCAAATCATCTTTAGGTCAAGATTTGTTGATATCTCAAAAATCATTACAAATTTTGACCCCTTCAAGATTTTTACTAATAAGTTAAACATTAGAGATCCATTTAGAGTAGTCAATTGATCAGATACATCTTACTTCTAAGATTTTTTCCAACTCTTTCTTTACCAATATAATAATGTGAGGATGCATCTTACGTAGCTTTTATTTTACCATTTTAGCATAAGGATTAACCAAAAGGTGGTGTAGAACCAAGGCAGGGTCTAAACTCGACATGTCAGGATAGGCCCATGAAAAAATATCCATAAACTCTCTCAACAGAGCTGAAAAGACATCACATTCCTCCTTAGTGAGAGATGTTCCTAATTTTATCCATTTCAAGTCTGATGGAGTACTGATATTTACCTCTATTGTATCTTCGACTAGAAGGGTCAAACCATCTTCTAGGATAGTAGGCAATGACTTGAACTATTGGACTATGTTAGGGTCCTCTATTAGGACTTACTTTTCAACTTCTCTTAGGCACGATGAATCTGAATCCCCTAATGGGAGATCTATCCATGTAATAAAAATATTTAGAAATTATTAAAGTATTTGATCAAATACTTGTTGTTGCTCAAATTTGATCTTTGATTCATAGGCAAGTTCATCATTAGTGGTCTCTTGGTCTAAATTCAAAAAATAATGAACATCCCCATTTAATGGTGCCTAAAATAGGTTTTCACCACTAGACTAAACTTTATCTTTACTTTTTCCCTAGTCAAAAAGTGCCTCAAAGAGGTTTTCACTTTGGGACCTCAATGTTTTACTTATTTGTTTTTGGCTAAGGGTTTTCACATGCTCTCTAAAGTAGGTTTTAAGATCCAATGTGATTGAGAATCCTGATTTGTGATCTCCTAAAAAAACATTATCTCTAAGGCCTAAGAAATCATAGAATGCCTCATTATTCTAGAACTCATCAATTAGTAGACTAGATTCTTGTAGGTCCTAATCTATCAGTTGGTGATAATACAATGGCAATGGATTGTGATGAATGGCTTGGGTAAGGGTACACATGGAATTATTATCAAACATGTTAGTTTTAGCTAGGTTATCAAAGGTAAGGCTATGATCAGACTCGAATTCATTGTCAACATCATCATCACTAGTCATTAGTGATGGATTTTTAATAAGATATGTGGGGTCACCCCTAGGAAATTTAAATCTAAGTCCATAAGGTTTTTCATACTTAGTCACATAAGTTGGCTCGATGGTTCCTTGCTGATTCAGTCTAAGGCCTCTTCCTTCATAATTATGATGTTGTATGATCCTATTGGGAATATGATACTTTGCATTTTTATAACAATCATCTTGGTCATCATTGTTAACCATAATTCATCCCCTTCAAGAGGGTCAGGTCCCAGGCCAGATGCCAGTATAAATGTGACAAGTCCCTTATCTTTGTTCTTTCATTTCCAATGCATATATGCAATGACCTTAGGTCACCCAAAGGTTTTTAGATTCTAATGGAGATTGGAAATATGAAATGTATCATGGGTCACGTATTCTCTTAGTCCATTATCTAAAATGGTAAAATGATTAGAAGCTTTAGGAGGTAGCATGTGGGAAATGGAATCCAAGGTATGAGGATCTATGCAATTATTTGATGAAGGATCAATAAGTATAGCTTTTCCTCTATCCTACTTAGAACTTGGATTCATACCATACTAATAATTATAGCTTTGAAACTCAGCCTCAAGATTCTTTCAGTGCTCATATGGATGCAAATATCCTAGAATATTCACCTCCATCCCTGAGTGAGAAAAATTGATACATTGGTGCAGTGTTGATGGGATTGCATGAATTTCATGTAACATGGCCTACCCAAAAGCATGTTGTATGATAAATGCAAATCAAGCACATGAAAAAGTGTATCATGGGTCAAAGGCCTAATAAAAATTGGAAAACTAATGGTTCCTTGTGACTCTCTTTCCTGATTATCATAGACTTTAGTAGTTATTATTTTTGGCTGGAGATCTGTCATTGTGTACCCAAGAAGCTTGATGACATTTAGAGACACTATGTTAAGGCCATATCCATTGTCTATAAGGACATGTTTCACTTTATGCCATTTCATACAAACCTCAATGTATAATGGGTTATTATAGAGCGGTCCAAGGGAAGACATATCGCTTTGGTTAAATATGACTTGTTAGGTTGGAGCTAGGTGTCCAACCAAAGCTTGAAAGTTATAAGGGGATATGTCACTAGTAATAGTGGATTAGGTTAAAAACTCATTCAAGATGTTCTTATGGACTATTCACATCCATAAAAAATCTAAAATAGAAATTTGTGCTAGTGTCTTTTGTAATTGTTTCACATTATCAAACTTTTTATCTTGGTTAATAGTAAATGGTTTATTCTAAAGCTGAACGGTTGGTTGTATGATAAGCAAAGTGGTGGATGGTTATGGGCCTCGGATAGTAATATTTGACCTCCAAGTTGTGATTAAATAATTAGGATTAAATATTGGACCATTATTGTTAATCAATGTTGGGAATAGTGTGGGACCAGATAGGACAAGTCTTGATTTCCAGTGCACTTATATGTGGTCATGTGGAAAGAATGAGTTGTCACTATAAGATCCAAAAGGGGATGTCCTAGTTTACTATTTTGCCTATATGTACTCCTAGGTCAGAGAAGGATTATCCATTTAATTTAGTTGGATAGTGTTATTTAGTAATGGTTTAGGTTGATTTGTGGTTGGTCTAGGATTAATGGAGATGGTATTAATGCTACCCCCTGAAATATGACCTACAACCCTATTGTAGTCATGTGCAACTGCATGGTAGGTTTGTTGGTTGTTACCATTTTAACCTTGGTTTTGTCTATTGTTTTATCATTGTAGATTCTATTATTGATTTTATTGGTTCAGCTTTTGATTTTGATACTATTAATTTTGCTATTACACTGGTCATTGTTGTTGTTACTGATTATTTTGCTACTATTGATTTTTATGTTAGGGAAAAGGGTTTTGATATATCGCAAGGGTTTGAGTGGAAGTGGAAGCACCATTATCCAATTTTATCTCCCCATTTTCTAACATATTCTCAATTAAATGCTTAATTTGGACACATCTTCATAGATAATGCTCGTTGACCCGATGATAGTCACAAAAATCATTTTCATAGTACCAATCAAGATAAGGAATGCCTTATAGAGAATGTTTTGGTATGGTCCAACTAATTAGATTAGTGGAATCAAGATTACAAAATACAAACTCAATAGGTTCTCCTAGGTCACTAAGGACACGATGTGTAGGGATGGTTTTTCTAGGAGGAGGGGTTTGCAATGGTAAAGGTTGTTGTATTTTTTATGTAGGTCTAGGTTGTTGCACTTGAAGCATTGATTGGAGAGGTTTTTGGGTAGGAATAAGCTGAAAATGTGGTGTAAATGATGTCTACATAGTTTGGACATGATGAGGTTTGGTTACTCCATTTCCCACAACATTCTTATTGTAGTTGAATTGCTTCGGTATTTCATGATTATTGGCCTATGTCAGTTGTGATGCTTGAATTTGATTGGGGTTTTGGTCATTTACCTAATTGGTACCTTGATTTTGATTAGTTGAATTAATCTTGATGACTCCTTTATTGATGAGCACCTGCTCGATCAACAAACCTTTATCAATGATCTCTTTGAATGTATGTGCACATTATAGTTCTAGATGATAGGCTATCTCACTATGAAAAATTTTAGTAAACATGGTGGCTAATTGTTTATCTGGGAAGCTATGGGTGAAATGGCTTGCAAGGGCTCTCCACTACTATAAATAACTTTCAAAACTCTCACCATTTTTTTGCTTTTCTTACGTTAAATCCACCAATGAAATCTCATGCTCAAAATTATAGGAAAAGTGCTACACAAATTTATTAGAAAGATCATCAAAGTTTGTTACTAAATTATTAGGCAACTTTAGAAACCATTCTAAGGATTGTCTAGCCAAGCTCCTTGGAAACAATAGCAAAAGGTATATGTCTCTATAAGCCACTGATTGACATGCGATAAGGAATTAGGTCAAATGAGATTTAGGATCTCCTTTCCCTTTGTATTTATTGAATTTTGGTGGTTTGTATCCCAGAGGAAATGATATCTACCAATACTCCATGTTGAATGGATAGGAACATACATCATCCAATTTGAAATTTTTGGTTTACTTCCCAGCCTGAATGGCAATAATTATATCCTTCATCTATTGCAATTCTTGGGATAGGAAACTAGATGGAATATTGGTTTGAGGGAGAATTTGGGTTTGGATAGATGGTTGGGAAGTCACAAGTGGAACACTTTGACCAAGGTATGATGGATATACCTATTGGGTTACATTGGCTAGGTTGGGGAATGGACTAGGAATATGCATATGTGGATTGTAATGTACTTGAAATTACTCATTTGGTTACATGATATTCTAGTTTGGGTTGGTGATAAAGGTTTGACCTAGGGGATTTTGTGGTTGGGATGAAGGGATATAATTATACTATGCCTAATGTGGTTGAAAAGGGACATGATACTGACTAATCAAACCTTGTTGTTGAGTGGGAAATTATGGAACAAGACCATGTCTCTAGATTTGTGGCATATTTTGAACCAATGGTTGTCTAACAAATACCTGAGAAACATGAGGACATCTTTATTACATGAATCCATGTGAGGAAGTGAAAGTATCTTATAGATTTGAAATCTGTCACTGACTAATATTTATGCATTGTTGACTAGTCATTGTTGGGCTTTGAATTGGCATATCCATCTATGACTGAAGATGTAAGTTTGTCATTACTTGGGGAGGTGGAATATTAGCTGCCCTTGATTGAGGTGGAAATGTATTCATCCTTTATTATTTTAATACACTAGACTATGTCTATTGTTGTGTAATACTACTCGCTACCTGTTGAGGGGGAGTAGTATTCATCACATTCTATCATTTAGGTGTAACATTGGCCATTGTTTGACTACCTAACCTTGTATGTTTTACACTTGAGGAAGTAGCTGGTTGGAGCTAGGGTGCAAAAACCCCTACTCCTTGGTATGATGATATAATCATGGGATTAACTATAGGCACATGTTGTTGGCTAGTTTTTTGTGCATTAGTACCACTTTGATCTAGGTTGGATGTTTTTTGCACATTATCTATTATGTTTGTCTCACTATTTAGTGTAGAGGCCAAAGACACTTCTTTAATAGCGGGCATATGTATCATGTTATCTATTGAATTAGTTTGTACAAATGAGCCAAAATTTAGATTCTCTTGTCTAGTTAACTCTATCATCACTCCTATTGAACGAACTAGGTCAATGAGAGGCTTATTTACTATGTTCATTTGATTGAAATCACATGCTAGATTCAAATTTGTTTGATGTGCTATTTGTATTTGGTTAAAGTTCTCTTCCATGATGTTTTTACTTCAATCAGATATATTAGGATCTTGGTATGTTGTTTGGACTAGAGCCATAAGATTGATAGAAGAAACCTATTGATCATAAATGATAATGTGAGTCACTCTAACTAGACTTAGTAAATTTTCATGAGGGATATCTAATAGAAACTTAGCCCCTACCTCTATGGATCTAACTAAAATATCATTTTTGTTCTCTAAAAAATGTCACTCAAACAAAAATGGATCATACGTGGAAGCTATATTAGTAGAATATGTCTGTTGAAGAATTGGCTCGTCCACTATAGGTATTATAGCTAGGTATTACATGGTTTATGATTGGTATTGTTTTATGTAAGGTGGTGTGTTAACCATATAGTTAGCTAATGAATCTTGGCAGTGTACCCCTAATTGAGTATTATAAGAGGGATAGGAATCCATCTCATAAGTAATGTTATCTGTATAAGGGTCTTGCACAATTTCTTCCTATGCAACTATATTACTAATCCTTGGATTATACATGAGTCCAATACGAGTGTAGGAATACATGTTAGGATCCATAGTCAATTATTTGTGATAAAATGTCAAAGAGTTCTACAAACTCTAAAAAAAAGACAATATCTAAAATAGATGATGTCCCAACATGGTCTATATTTGCCAAAAGGATCAACAGGTTTATGCAAAGGTTAGTGAGGAAATAAGATAGAGTGAAGTATCTAATGTTTAACTATTCAAACAAAGGTAAGCAAGTAAATGGACCAAAAATCAAAATGCCAAACTCTAAGGTCAAAGTTTTTCAAATCAGTTTAATTTAGGAATTTAAAAGTTGCTAAGTCTTTTGGCCAAATGTAGTGTCAAAAGCTAGGATCAAACAAGGCATGTTTTAGGAATCTTATCCATATGGCACCAAAAGCTAGATTTTGAAAATAGATGAAAGTTTTTAATCTAACAAATTTGAAACACTTATAACAAACACTAGGCATTTGATTCTTGGACATGAACTTGGTCAACTAGGTCCAAGATATGAAACAAAAGACACTTTAGCTATAGTTTATTTTCTCAAAAAAAATGGTATAAAACTAGGTTTTTTTAGACAAACAAGCTAGACAAAGGTGATTAGTATAACTATTTTAGAAAAAAATATCACAAAAGTACACTCAGATTGGTTTGAAAATGCAAGAACAAATTTGAAAATCTATGCAAGAAGGTCTATGAAATAATATTTCAAATTTTTTGGTCAGTGTATTGATGCTATACTACCCAAAAAGGTATGATAAAAAGGTTTGCTTCAAAAAAATTTTAAGGCAAAGATACTTTCCTACAATTTTGGCAACATAACAATACCTTTCTTGACTCAAAATGTTATGGTGTATAGACTTAAAGTACAAGTGTTTAGCATAAAATGGCTTACGTCTATCAAGTGATGATAATGATTATGAGTCTTAAATGACCTTAAACCTAAATTGGAAATTAAACCTAAGTTTCCTCAAGTTTAGTGAAAATGGTGAACCCACTTAACACATCAACCCTATGAATTTGTCAAGGTATAATTTCAAATTTAAATTATAAGTGGACTTAAATAACTTTGGTAAGGGTCTAGACTCAATTGGGTAGCATAACTAGATCAAAGTGGATGATATGACTCTCAAGCTTTTGATAAACTTTTGAACAAGGCAAATAGATGATATTATGCAGGCAACATAATGCCTCTTTGTTTAAAGGAAAATTTGGACTATGTGTTTGGTTTGGATTGTTTTTTTACACCAAGTTTTTGACTCCACACAAGACTTTAAACTAGGACAAGATCAACTAATTAATCATCCTTAGATCCTAAATTGACAAGGTTGCTTGGTATTATTGGAATCCATCAATATATGTCATTTGAGAGGATTTTAAGTGTTCATCCAAAAGTAAATGTGTATTATATAGAAGGTTTTTTACACCCCCCCCCTTCTCTCAAATGATATTAGTATGACATGGACCTTGAGGTACACCTTACACCAACAATACTTCCATGACAAGTGGGGATTTTTCTAAAATCTAACAAGTGTCCAAATGATCTAGGGGAATCAATTACACAATGACTTTCATGCCAAACAATGCAAAAGAAAAGCATGGATTTTGGGTATGTATCACTTGGCTTGATGCAAAAAGGTCTAGTCCTTTTTGAAACCACTGCATCTTACTATTCACTCAGTGTAGTATGATGTCCAAAGTGCCACTATGTCCCATGTGTAACTCCAAAGGAGCCAAATGAAGTCAATGTCAGGAGGTGAAACCCTAGGTCAAAGCTTCCCTAAATAACTTGTGGGAGGTGATGAAGTCCCTCTCGCAAGCTAAGATGCATAAAAAATAAAGAAAGCATGAAAGTAGAAAGACTTTAGGGTCATTTTCAAGGTCACCCAAACTTTGATGAGTTTTTGGAGAGTGCTTTAGATGACTTTATTTCTAAGCATTGGACTAGGATATTTGCAATAGGAATGGTGCTTTTGATTCCAAGGGTTCCCTATAGGGGAAAAATAGAAGAGCATACATGAAAAATTCCACTTTTTCCAAAAAAAATCTAATTAAACAACTATTACAAGTAAAAATTGACAAGTGTGTTCAATTTTAAACCTCAATGAAATGTTTGGTGGTGTTCATTTGACCCCGTGGTCATAGTTGTAAACATTGAAAACATTCACCAAAAACATCTAAATTCTTTATTAAACACCAAAACAAAATTCCTAATCAAATTTTAAGCATGAAAAAGTGCTTTAAACATGTTTTGAGCAAATATCCCACTTGGTCCTACAAAAAAATTGTTGGCATGTCCTTTAGCTTTAAATCTCTTTTGAGTTTGAAACAACAAACTTTGAAAAAGTAGGTCTTAGATCTATGTTTTTGGAAAAATACAGTGATCAACATTGGTTATTACCACTGACATTGGTTACCCTAGCTAACTGAAATATAACTTATTTTACTTTTGTTGACCGATGTTAGTTAAGTAGGTAACTGATGTTGGTATTTCTACCGACATCAGTTACTATGTAAAAATTGTGGCAACCAAAAATGGAAAAAACAAAGCTAGAAAATAAATTTGTAAGATTTTTAAGAGCTCAAATAAATATTTTAGAGTTTAAAAAGGATCTCCTTCATGTGTGGGATGCATCTAGTCCCACCGAGTGTGCCATTATGTGATCTAAGAATTTTACTCAAGAGAGGATGGCTAATATGGTGTTAGTTCCAAAATGAAAACAAAATAAAATAAACACATTAATAGCATAACATCTCTAGGCCTAGACACTAAGAAGAGCTTAGTTAATAAAAGTAAATGACAAGCACAATGAAAAAGCAAGGGATCAAATACAAGAGTTCCTTCACCTTCCTTAGATCCTCCAAATGCCTTTGTAGTAGTGGCTTGCTTAGCTTATGCTCATGAAGTCCTTAGCAATGGAAGCTTGGCTACCTCCATCTCTCCTTAGCACCTTTGGCTTATGGTTTGGCTTGGTTTGGAATCAATTTGGCATTATAACTTTACATAACAAAAAACTTTTAAAGATATTTGAGCATAATAACTTTGCACCAAAATAGCTTAGAAATGATGTTGTGAGGCCTCCTATTTATATATTTTTGGATTCAATCAGAATCAACCTCAACCATACATCTCAAGATTGAGATGTATGGTTGACGATTAATTCATTTTTTGGAATTAAGTTTGTAATTATCCTCATAATGACATTTGAAGTAGGGGAAATTAAGAGGCATGGAGGGCATGAATCCTGATATTTGTGGCATTTATGGCCTTGGGATGTCTTCACAAGAAATGAGGTCACTTGACGATGAAAATATTCAATATTCATTTCCAAAACATATTATTCAAAAAAAATTCATTTAATTCTTTATTAGGCCTTAATTTGGGTTAATTAGCTCTTTAACATGATTAAGCACTTTATGCACAAATTACCCAGATTGATCAGAATTCCTTGTTATTGGTCCTAAATTTGACTAGATTGGAATTAGAAGTCATTTTTAGATGCATTGGATGCATATTCACATTTATTATGTTACCAAAAACAAATAAAAAAGACATGCATCTTGTGCAGAAGATTTGATAGGAAAGAGCAACGAAAGCATGTAGGTGCAAAATTGGCATTTGAACTCAGAATGATCTGATCAAAGTTAGTTGGCCCATAAATTGCATTACCCCATTTAGGGATACCCTCACCAAAATCGACACTTTAGTATGTTAGTTTCACATCATTTAGCATGTTTTAGTGTTTTTAGGCCAAATTGTGCATTTTAGGTGTGGAAATTGGTCAAAATCCTGATTGGGGGTTATCGTGGCCAGTTTTAGGTGTCTACACATTTTAACACTACTTTGTTTCAATTTTCTCTATCTTTAGATTGAAACAACATGTTTGAACAATTATGAATTACTTTATTTACACCATCACTTTACACTTATACTTTCTTTACTTTCCTTTACCATTTATTATTTATTTTACTATCCTACTATTATGGACAATTGAGTTTTTACCCTTTTTCCATTGTTGAGTGAGGTTGGATTGTTACTTATCACTCATCAATGTTACTTTCCATTTTATGCAAAATTTTCCATTATTGAGTGAGATGTGGATTGTTACTGCTCACTCATCAATATCATTTTACCATTTTGTTTCATCTTTTCCCATTGATTTGTTTGATTACCATCTTTTTTGACATGTATCCTTAGTTTGATTTGGTGAGTTTTCCTTTCTTACATAAGGTTTATGTGTTTGACTTTTTTGGTCTTTATTAGCCTTGGCTTTTTGGTTACCTAATTTACTCTTATTTTGGACTTGGTCATTTGGTTTAACGTAGCACTTTTCATCCTAGCTTTCCAAATATCCCAAGTACGCCCCATCCTCATAGCACCAATTATCTTAGCTTTTGTTGTATTTGTTTGTTTTTTCTCTTTAGTTTTACATTATTGGTTTTGTAAAAAGTAGTCTTTGTGCCCTCCACAATCAAAACTAACAACACATTAGACAACCATACAATGATAAAGGTAAGTCAAGGTATGCATCACATTTACTTATTAGTCATTTAATTTTTTGTTATTTTACTTTTCTTTCATTTACTTTTAGTTATATTTTCTTTAAAATACTGCAACATGTTTTTTAGCATCAACATCATGTGTATACTTATGTCTTTTTCTTGAAGCACCATCCCATGTTACACTTTAATGACATGTGATGAGATTTGAGTGGGGCATATGTATACACATAAGATTTTCAAATTTTATCACATACTAATGTTTTACAACTTATAGGAACCCATTGAGACTCAATGTCTCTAAGTGTATGCCTTAAGGGGTATATCGAGAAAGGGGTGGGTAGACCGTTGGTGATTCACATGATTTTTTCCCCTTATTTCCATATTATTACCAATCTAACTAGCTCTTAAAACCATTCCCTAAGCTATTACTACTCCCTTACACACTCCAATTTTTTTCTCTTTCTATCCTTCCTTTTCTTGCCTTAATTCCCTTCTGGATAATCAATTATAATAGGTTGAATGGTTTAACCCAGTATAATTTAGGGGTATTTTTTATTTTTTTAGCTTGTTATCCTTTTAGTTGACCTAGATCAGACCTAGTAAATTATCCTCAAAATCACACTAGGTCGATTGGGTCAACATTATATAATTGACATTTCTAGAAGGATTTAGGGAAAGATCTGCTTATATATACAAAATCATTTCATCATTATTTCATATGTGAAATCAATATTTATTAATCATTCTCAATTATTCACAATATACTCTTCCACCATTCTAGTTGAGAAGAATTAGCTTAGGTTTCTTATTTGGAGAATCTAGTCTTGTGGATAAGTCTTGGATGCTTTGGCCTTTCTTAATTGTCCTTACAAACCATAACAACCTCTTTAAAAGAACCATTGGCTAAGGGAGAGATTGAGTCTTGATGGGTTCACATTCAAGTAAGTATATTCTAACTTTATTCTCCTCTCTTTTAGTAGATAGAAGTAGCATAAGTGTTGGCTTGAATAATAATATCCTTCATATTTCATGTATTGGAGTCTTACTCATACTTAGCCTAATTGAAGTTTTCATATACATGTTTTTTTAATTTATAACCCCTCATATTGTTCCACAAGCTTTGGTGTGTACTAGATTAGATTTACTTTCTTATTATTCAAATAGGTGAATGTTTTACACCTTAGTACTCTATTAGGGTTATTATGAAAATGTGTTAGATTGTAGGATTTAGAACCCTTCATAGCATGATGTGTTGTGACAAGTGATCCCCTAATTGGGTCCAGTGGATCCCCATATTTGTCATGTTCTCACTTAACAAATTTATTTCCAATCAAAAGTGTAGGTATGCTTTATCTTCTCCAATCCTGGATTGATTTATAGACATGATGAATTTATGATTTCATACACATCCCATCTATAACAAAAAACATGAATCATTCATAACTATTAATCCCACCTAAATATACAAAAAAAGAAGAAATGTGTTTTAGCCTCACTCAGATAATCCAAATACCATAATCGAGAATCCTTCAACTTCATTGACACTATAGAAGATAATTTATTCATCTTATATCAATTGGAAGTAACACAAGTAGGTGTCTTGACACTTTAACACCCTTTATGAGGATTTGGTGTAGAGAAAATCATCAATATTCATACCTTTAGATAGTTATATGAGGTAATTCGCACACTATTCAATAAATATAATGATGGGTAAATCCACCTCTGATAAGATGTTACCATTTTCATCAACCCTACAACCATAACATGAACAACATGACTACCAACTCACGGTAGATCCATTTTTTCATATAAAACTAAGTCCCCACACATTCTTCTAGACCAGAAATAAAATTATACTAGGGTAGGAATGGGATCCCTATTGAGATGGTGGAAGATAATTTAGTACACATTCTATTTGGGTGCATCATAAAATGCTTCTATTAGACCACCTAAAGTAAAAAGCAAGAAACCAAAGGCATCATTAAAATTATGTATCAAAGGATATATATGAATGAGGACATCAATTGGCCCTAGTTTTTAGCCTTATATCTCATTACAAAAATCGAAAAATTCTTTTCTAGAATATCACAACTGTTTCAATATAAGGTTTTGGTCTTGCTCCTTTATTTCATGTAATATAAGTCACCATAGGGCCCGATGAATTAATATAAATAAATTTTTCCTGTAACCACATTTTATAACCTATCTTGGACCAATAATGGAATTATTATGTCTAGTTTTCGAGTTTTAATACATGATGGATTGAAGTTGAAGCCCTAATCATTCCACACCCTAGGGTGCCTAAGGGCATTCTTTAGTATCTAGGGTAACATGCATCTATCACAAAGTTAATGATGACATCCACACAATGTTAAATGAGTTTCCTAAGGAAACAAACACTCCACTACCATTATTCATTACAATGATCAATGCTAAGACAAAATTTCTATGAGAAAAATAACCAGTTTCTATATCAGTACAACCCTTGTGATATATACCTTTAGGCACATAATAGCCTTTGCCTAAATAATCACAAAATTAATCACATACACTACCATAGAAAAAAGTAAGTACATATATGGTTGATAAGGTTTATTATAAATCACCAACATAATGATCTTCACCACCACCACTAAATAAGAGGACTCAATTCTAAATCTTGGATCAGTAATAAGCATGTCCTAAAAAATCATTGTAAAGTGTGACCTTGAAGAGTTAAAGATAGATGAATAATAAGTCTTAAATTAAATGGTCATAGACATAGGAACTAAGGTCTATTATAAATAATAAGATATACAATTTTTATTTTGTAATAAAATGCATACCTTCTAGGTGCATAACCATGTATGACAATATTGATGGGTTGACATAAACCAACCACCTCATTATATTATGGTATATACTTTGGTAAAAGAGGCAATGCATCAATAATTTCAAGATGATATTTTTCATATGGATATAGATGTATGATCTTTAGCTATATAGATAAAAAACTCTCCATTATAGGAAATCCCACCATCAAATCTAGTGCACATGCCAAGAACCCATTTTTCCTAGGGTGTTTCTATCAATCCATGAATGGATGGTTACTTTTTAAGATCAAATTGGAGAGATTGAAATGTAGTTGTCTGAATGGACTTGAGTAAAAACATCAAAAGATGTTTTAGGATAATAATAGATTAAATAATACTATCACTCACAATCCATATTATAAGAAAATTGTTTTCACATGCATCGGCACTATCATTGAGTCATCATATTTTAAAGATTCATAATAATTCATAGTAATTGATTCACCAATTCCTATGGAGGATCTTGAATAGACCAAATGAATGCAACATAAAAAATAAAATGAGTAAATCGATGTCACAACATAAGAAAATGTTTTTAATGAGAAAAAAGAGTAAGAAAAGGCATAGAATGTGGATTTGAATAAGGCTTGAAAGGTAGAGAAGATGAAGAAAAAGGAAGAAGTAAAGTACAAGGCTATTGAGGATGAAGGACAATAAAAGAAGAAATCAAAAGGGTATAAACATAGGAAAAATGGAAAGGAAGTTGAGTTAGAAAAAAAATGGGATAAAGAAATAGAGGTGAATAAGAGAGAAAAAGAAGCAATGAGGAAGTAAAAATAAAAATAGAATCAAGAAGTGTGCATAGTGTAATATAATAAAGATAGAGCCAAAGTAGTCACAAAGGCTCAAGAAGAAAAAAATGACTAAATAAGTGTTATGCACCCATGATGATAAATACAAGAGGAAATACAAGGATAAATAAGCACAATCTAAGGCTGAGGTAGAAGCCAAAGCTAGGGTTGAGGTAGAATCTAAAGCTATGGTTAAGGTGGAATCTAAAGTTAAGGATGAGGTAGAGGGTAAAGTAAGGATGATGCAAAATTAAAATCTAAGGTTAAAGTAAATCACCTAACATAGTCATAAGTAATAAAGAAATAAGTATGGGAAATAAACAAGATGGTGGTAATAACCAAGACTTAATATCCATCATCCACATATCAAGGCTCAAAATCTATTCATGGGGATGCATAGGAGTAGGTATATCAACACATGCCCCAAATATCTTTCCAATGGCTATGGAATGTCCCTATATCCTCTACACATCACACAATATTTTGTCTCCCCATGACACAAATCAAATAAGAACCTATGAAAAATACAACTTTCACTTCATCTCTAGATACAATAGTGCATGAAGCATCTCTTAATGTTTCTTAACTTTTACTTGCTAAAAACATTAAAAGTGTAGTTTCCTTTAAGGGATCAATTACACATAAGGATTCAACCTTGGATAAATAGTTATCATAGCTTTAGGAGGAAAAATAATATCTACACATATCATTAAAAAAATGTGTGATGTCTCATTAATAACACTTACCATGTGTTTATCACCAAAGTTATGGGTGACTAAGTAATGTAAAAGAAAAGTAATTGTTAGACCTATTATTTCAACTACAAGGATGCAACCACTTTGCACTAAAGAGAAGAAAATAAAAGTATATATGGAGGTAATTTTTTAGGCCTTAGAATATTATGAACAAGTCTTATATACAATTAAAGTTTAAGCCAAACAAGTCACACAAGTCATGATTTATTGGAAACAACAACTCATCAATTCATTGTTCAAGCCAAACCATAGTTTGATAAGGATGACAAATCCAAATTAGTGATGGGAGATAGTTTAAATACCTCTATAAAAATATAAATTACACTCAATACATTTATTAAATCACACTAGAGTGTCATACAAAATTTATAGACATGGAAAAATGAGATTATATGAAACACATTTGATGGCATTAAAACACAAGGCATGCATATTAGCTAAAGGAGCTACCCTAGGATATATAACTAACATTTTCAAACACTACGAAACTCATTACCATATCATAAGAAAAATAAGTTAAAATTTTGATTGTGTCTTAAGTCCCACTGTACATAATTCTCACTATGGTGTGGGAAGTTCTCACTAAATATAAAATGTCCAAGCATGATTTATCACATTTGGAGAGCTCCATTACCCAACTTGTTTAAGACCATAGTCCATTATTAATAACTAGATATAATAGATTATCCAATATATGAATATTCTATGGTTTCATATCCACTATTCCAATAATAATAACTACCTCTTTTACCAAATTTGGTAGTATCAACTTCTTATTCTGCATCTCAAGTAGAACCAACAACATAACAAGCACCATATCAGTCAACACAGAACATGCCACCACATTATTAATAGGTAATACACACAATTTTAATTTTTTAATTTTTAATAATTTTAAAGGTTTTCAGTGGAGTAGCCTAACAAGGAAACTTTCCTTTATGGGTTTTCAACCAACACAGAACATGGAGTAGCCTAACAAGGCAACTTTCCTTTATGGGTTTTTCACACTAAAGGGTGTATATTGGTGAACTACTTGGTTAAAAACCTAAAAGGGTATATAGGTGATGTGTAAGGGGTAAAAATTAGTAAATGATACCTTGAGTGATTATTACAACTTTTGTTTCTAGTTTCATTCCTTAGCACATCAAAGTTATTAGCTTTAGCACATGGAACGCTTTTTATGACTTTATATTAGGATGAGACAATTGCTTAAGTACATGAAATTTTTGGGAGTAAAACCAAAATAAAAAAAATATTAGGGTGTAATTTTTAGAAGTGTGTGACTCACACTATTTTATCTTTTGTATTTCTATTTGTATGCATTCAACCATATCAATAGTCTACAAAATGTGAAGAGTCTTTCCTTTTGTTATTGTGAAAGGATGTAATATGAAGAGATAACACCTTGTAAAAAACTATATATAGTAATCAATTGTATTTTAAAATGGTTATGATATGATGAATATTAATATATAATTCTCAAATGGTTTATTCTATATATATATATATAATAATTATCTATGTGGAGTGAAAGCTCTATTTTTTTTACATCTATTAATGATGTAGATTATTCCACATGTTTTGTACCTTTTAAGTCTGTGTTTAATTCATAAATATATCTAATATAACTTTTTAATAGATAGGTTTAGTATTATTTTTTATTTTTTATATTCTTTAATTGTGCTTCACACAAACTATCGTTATATTAGCATGTTCTAATGAGTTTTCTAGGAACCTCTATTAATAGTCCAAATGGCACGACCTTGTTTTAGGATGAAAGACAACTGAGTTTGGAGTATGGATCAATTATAAGATAAGTTTTATTTGTTTTTAATTAGGAATAAGTACATTTTAAGTTTACTAATTATTTATTATAATGTGTCTTCCACAAAGAAAATGAGGGAAGGGCAATCAAAACACTATGGAATGAGGATGGGCTAAGTGTGTATAATAAGTGGTCATAAGTACACTATTTCAGCTTTAATTATAATGTATGTTTCTATATTTCCCCCACTTTTATTCTCATAATGAATAAAATTGAAATTACTAGAGTAAAAATAAAAGTGTGTACCTAAAATTACCTTTGAATAACACTCTTGAATGTAGGACACAATGTTTAATTATTGAAGATATATAAAATCAATGCATAAGATAAAAATCAACAAGTAAAGACAATAAAACTTAAAGATATAAAAATAAGGAACAAATAAACTTGATTGCATATGTGAACTGTTATGTTTTATGGAGTAAAAGTAGGTAGCTAGAGAGAGTAGGACCCTTGGATATTTATTTTATGTTGATTAAATTGCATTGAAATATCCATGCCTCAATCCTCATTGATAAGTGAGAGTGCTTAAGAACTCAATGTGTTCTTGAATAAATCATTACATACCCAATGTGGTAAAGTATTTTGGAATCCCACAATAAATCTTAATGGACTTATTTGGTGCAAAACTAGCACAAAAGGTGAACCAACTATTGCAGACTAAATAAGGCTCATTTCTAGTGCAAACTAGCATAAAAATAGTATGAAATGCAATATGATCTAACTCTAGTGTATACATAGAGGAAAATGACATGAATTTCCACTCCATATATAAAAACTAGGGAAAACCTGAGTAACGAGGTGGTCGTGTGATACACACATGACCCCAATATGATGTCACATTGTATATGAATTATGGGATTGAGTAATATCATGTGATTTTTTGAGATACAACATGAGGCAACTTATAACTCACATCATGAATGATGTTGACATACTAAACAAATATGGGAACAACTTAAGTATTTTTCTAAAAAATATGATTAGGTAATTATTACAAACTACCATGTATTATCTATGATTATTAGATTTATTTTAAAATGATTGTTTTTTTCCCTTCTATCACATCAATGTGTTTCTTTAGACATGATGAACATGTGACCCTATAAAAATTAAGCATTATTGTATGTTTATTATATGGAAGGATCTTAGTTTCTAAGACAAGATACTTTGTATGGTCCCTCTTTCAAGGTGAGTTGTGTATCATATGCAATAACTTTACTCAAAATAAAAGGTTATGTATGTAGATACAGAATAATGGGGGGATTAAAGCAACACTTTTTTATAAAAATAAAAATAGTTGGACTTGGAGATAAATTTATAGACACTTTGAAAATGGATTTAAAAATGTCACAAGAATATGTGTAGACATCTAGTTCCTAACGCCATTATGTTGAAATTATCATTGTTACTCAAAATGCACTCAGATGCACAATTTGGGACAAAATCAGTTAAGTACACTAAATGGTTTAAGCTTGTCGTATACAAATTATGATTTAGGCTAATGTATCCCTAAATGGGGCAATGCATTTTATGTGATTATTAAATTTTATAAGATCATTTAAAGTCAAAATTATAAAAATGCAATTTGATGCTCTAAACCACTAAAATCTTCTAATTCAGAAGCACATGACATGTGTATGTCTTATTTTGTGTCAGCAATGTCCTAAATGGTATATTGGTCTATATGAAACCAAAACCTTCTTATAATTATGCTCTAGTCAAATTATGACCTGGTAATATGATATTTCAACTAGTTTGATTAATCATGTGCAATCAATTGCCAAAGAATTACATAAAATTTGATTAATCTTACTAAGGAAAATTAATCCAAATTAATAGCTTAAGTGGAAAATCCATAAGAGTTGTTGAAAATTTCTTAAATAAAAATTAATTACTAATATCTACATCATCAAATGACATCATTTGTGGGGTGGCATCCATAAGCCATAAATACAACAAATATTAGGTTTAAGGCCTCCCATGCCTCTTTAATTCCCCTTCCTTCCAAATAATTATGGGGATATTTATGAATATTACTCCAAAATTTAATTAATTCATGGCCACATATCTTGATCTCAATATGGATATTCATGGTTGATTCTAATCAAATTCAAAAATCTATAATTAGGAGGGCCAAGATCACCATTTTTAAGCTTCATTTATGTAAACTTATTATGCATAATTATCTCCACAACATTACTTTGTGTAGTGTTATTATGATTAATTTGCAATAGGATATCTTAAATATAGGCATAACATTGATCAAATATCATGAGACTAGTTTCATTGGTGCACTTGAGATGATGGAGGAGCAAAACATTCATCATTGACAAAGACTTGAGCAACAAATCAAAGATAAAATCATGTTTTGGGCCACATGTGGAGAATGGGATGCTCTTGGTAAGGTTTGGTGTATATTCCTTCTTTCAATAGCTCTTAATTGTCATTTTCAAACCCTGTTGAAGGAGTTGGCTTAATTAGTTATGCTCTTATGCATTTTTTTAATTTTCTTGACTAATGTTTGATCTAACTCACTGTGGATTCCATATCTACATCTTGGCATGCCCGATGGGACCATGCATCGCATTCAAGAAAGGAGACCAACTTGGCATTCTTATATTGTCTAAAAGGTCCTTGAAAATCTATGAAAAATAATTTTTATCATTATTTTCCTATCTTTTTGTGCTTTTGTTGGCACATAGCTTACATAATGACTGATATCAATTTACCCTAACTAGCATCGGTCCCATGTAATCAACATCAGTTCCTATGCAGGATAGAACATAACAATAAATTTGGTTTTTGAGCTTTCTTTAAATTTTTGATTTGTTGTTTTGAATTTTAAGTCTCTGTCTAAACATTTTATTTTAGGATCTAGAGGTCTTTTCTGTAGATTTTATATTATTTTGGACTAAATAATGTCTTTTAACAAAATGTTTTTCCTAAGGGTTCACAAAATAATCAGCATCAATTTTGTTTTGACTGGTATCAATTTTATTATAATTGGCATTAGTTCTATCTAACTAGCATTAGTCATTACTGACTGATGTTGATCTATGTGTAATAAAAATAGAGAAATCAAGATCTTTCATTTCAAACCTTGTTTTCTAACTTGCATTTGTGCTTCAAGGTAGAAGAAAAACCTCTAAAAATTATAGGTCACATGATAGAAAAAATGCAAACATTTAATGTCCTTAAGTCTTGAACTTCCCCTTTGGTGATTAAAAGGAATATAGATGTTCTTGTGTTAAGTTATTTTATGAATGTTTTTCAAGTTTAAAACTAAGGCCAAAAGGCCAAATAATTTCACAAACACTTCAATTTTGTCACATAAAATAAGCATTCATTTAAAAATTTCAAGTTCTTGAAGTGTCTTTTGTTTTATACTAGATCATTTTATAACTTGTTTTTTTTCTCACAAAATGATAGTGACACGTATGTTCTCCCCCATCCCTTTTAGGGAAGTTGGGTGACCAAAAATTCCCATTTATTTTAAATTATGCCTATATCCAAGGTGTGAAAATAATGTTGTTAAGGCTCTCCCCAAAACCCATATGGTTTGGGTGTTCTAAATGTAACCTTTAAAGTCTTTTCACTTGATCATTTAGTTTATATAATTTGGTTTGTGAGCAGGAGTTCATAGCCTCCTCATGAGTTATTTAGGGAAGATTTGACTTGGAGTTTCATCTCTCAGTATTATTTTAACCCCGATCCATGGTGGGATATATAAATTAGGGCATGTATACTATGATTTTTAGGGGGTTGAGCGGCTAACCTCTCTAATCATAATGAAGACCTAATTCATGTCTAGTTAACTAGGGGATTCCACTAAGAAGAACATAGATGGAATCAATATGCAAAGGAATATACCCTTAAATAGTAAGTTAATTAGTATGAAATCAAATTATGTGAGGCATCTCTAGTGTTAATCACACTTGATACCATCTAGATAGTTGAAAATTTATGTTTTAGAATAACCCTACTTATCATGAACATATTGTTGATGCAGGGTGAGTAGCCCAAAGTTCCATGTCACCATACAATCTCTTGGGAGAAGGGGATGTAAAAACTCTACTACTTCATGTGATTTTATTTTTGGATTAATACTTAAAATCCTTCAAAGATCATGAATATAGATAAAATTTAGTGATACGAAGTAGTCTTGTCAGTTTAGGGCTTTGGACATTATATTTAGTTGTATTTGGTCTTTATTTCCTTTACTTGGTCTTATTTGAGTTTAAAACTTTTTTGAAAATAAAACATGTCAACCAAACACATTTATTGTTCACTATTTTCACTTGTATTTTTAACCTTTGATGATATGTCAAGGTTCTCTTCATCCAACTGGCACAACTGAATCACTTTTAGGCTTGTGGGCAGGCTAAAGAATGAAGTGAATCTCTAAATAGGGCTAGCTCCCTTGATGTACCATTTGGATACAACTAATACTAACTATTAGGGATAAAAAATAGAGAAAATGAACTAAAATTAAAGATAAAATAATGGAATTGATAAAACATATAGGTTGATGACATCCAACCACATGTATATGACACTTAAGACCAAGAAATAGACCAAATCTACACTTTCCTGATCTAAAATTTCTTGCATCAATGCTACATTGTGAGTTCAAGATGTACATATAGGATATAAGGACTATAAAAGAGGCCTTGAATAGCACTGATGAAGAGATAATTTCAATTATTGCTTGACTTATCTCAATAACACTTCACATGCCCTGCATGCAGAAGTTTCCCAACTATAAATAGGTTGTAAAAATGAATTAACATGTTAAGGAAACAAGAGTATCACTTAATCAAAATAAAAAATTAAAGTAGAAAAACAAAGTATAGTCATGAAAGAGGTAAAACTTATTCATTTTATTTATCAAAATGTGTACAATTAATTAGGGCTTTGCCATACTCAGGTGGAGCATACATACAATGCCAAAATGGCCAACTCTTATAGAGTTTGAGAGAGAGAGAGGGAGAGAGAGATAAAGAAGTTAAAGGGTCACTTAGAGATGTGTCAAGATAAAAAAATAAGTTATTCATTCATTTAAATAGGATATGCATTTAAAATTTCAAGGTTAGGATCAACAAACATCAATCCAAGCCATCAAAGCTAGGCAAAATAGTACAAAACTCCTCGCTTTGCACAAAAAACTACCTTCATGATTAGGCTTATTTTAACATATTTTAACTGATATATGGTAGGTCCAATGATTGGGATGTAAGTGGAGGATATCATATATGCTTCTCCATCCATTGGATGTATTCTTGGTTTTCTGGGAATGTCTAATAGGGAGCCATCATAATTTGTTATCCTAAAACCTACCCTTCCATGCACCCTGGACACTTGGATTACAAATTGGCATAATTTTTCCATGAAAATACATGAGAGGGAGTGAATGAAAAGTTTCATGACCCTCCATGGCCTTGTAAGAATAAGGGGTACTTTAAAATTACTTCACTTAAAGATTTTCTCTCCCTTCTCTAGCTTGTGCATTAAGCTACTTTTGACTGGATAAAATTAAGGACCTATTTGAAGAATTTATAGGTTGATAAATGACATGAATAAATATTTAGACTTAACCTAAGATTAAATATTCAACCCAAATTTTTTTCATCTCTCAATTCATCCTGTAGCCTGCACAACTCAAAAAATAGTGAGAAAAAGCCTATTTTTACCCCTATTCGTACAATTCACTTCCATGGATGTAATCCTCATTAATTTGTAAAAAAATTCCCTCTTACACTCATGGTCAAATTCATGCATCTAGAGGCACTTTCAGCTTAGTTTCTACCATTAGGTCTCTGAGGAGTTTGAGAGGGTTTGGAGTGGTTTATGGTCTTAACATTTGTTTATAAAGAATAGATTTTGGAACCCTCTCCAAATTCCACTTTTTTCTTATTAAGGACCCTATCCATCATCCAAAAATATCTCCATGTCCCATGTAAAGTTATATGAAAATTCTAAGCTCTTCAAGTTGCCCTTTGAGCTCCATTTCTTCATTTAAGAGGTTTGTACATGTTTTCAAGCCTATAATGGCTTCTTGGGTAGTTCAAATAAAAACCTAAGGTTAAAAAACCTATGTAGATGACCCAAAAACATGTTACAATAATTATAATGTCTCTCTAAGGGGTAGGAATGAATATTAACCCCTGTTTGGCACTAGGCTTAGACCTTACCAATAGGTCTACCTATAATTTTAGACTCCATCTGACCTTTCCATGATTTAATTTTCCATTTTATGGATTTAAAACTTATAATAAACCCATGAAATCATGAATCAAACAAGTTTAAAGCATATATTAGGCCAAAACAGATATTGACCCTCAATTTGGCCTCTTGCTCTTGCGTTTGCCTATGGGGTTTGACTACAACCCTCCTTATATAGATCATTTCATTGGAAACCCAACCTTATAGGTTTGTTTATAATGTCCCTATATATTTTTCCAAACTATAAAAACTTCCTTTACTAGTAAAATTTATCACAAACCCTCCATTCTTCACTTTTCTCAAAAACTACCATTTTCTTGCATGCAAGGAGTGATCCACCTCTAAGACAAAATAGAGGCATATTAACCTATTTGGATGGGAAAAGTTAATATTTTTGGAGATATAAAATGTATTTATGACCATTTTTAATAAAGGGTTTGTTTATATTACATGTCTAAGGTGGACTAACGATCTTAGTTTCCTCAAAAAAGGGGTCAAAACCCCTATTTTCTACATGTTTTTATTCAAATCTCCATGTATTTGTTGCCTCCATGTAATTTACATGATAAAATGATACTAAAACATGTTTATGATCTTAATTTAAAGCTTATGGATATTTTTAATCCTTTTAAAAGCTTTCTTGTTAGTGAAACCCCTCCAATTACCCTTTGAATAAGGGTTTTTTTTGGCTTGGCTGTATGGACTGTGTCACAATTGATCATACACCAAATGTCTTAGGATTATATTTTTAAGTTTTTGTAATATAATCACCTTAATTTTATGATATTATACCACTTTGAAAAGTTTGATACCTTCCTTTCTTTCCTAATTAGTCAAAACCATACCTTACTTACCTCTAGCTAGGGCCCTACTTGAATATAATAGGGTTTAGGTGTTTTGTGTGGAAATTTTATTGTTTAGGGATCATAAAAAGTTTTAATATCATTATAAATTCCTATTTATAGGATATAATAGTCAAAACAAACATCTCCTTGGTATCATGGTGATACTAACATCTTTAAGGGTTGACCCTGTTCATTTCTTGTTTTGTCCTAGTTTAGCTTGGCTATAGGTTTCCTTGAGGTTTGTTTATTATTTCATGACACAAAACCAAAATTATTTTATGATTAAAACTTCATTAAAGTTTTCAAAATTCCATTATTTTAGGCCAATTTCACTTTATTATGCTCCAAGTACTCTTTATCTTTAAGACTAGGCATCTTGATGTTTAGGACTGAGACACCTCATGTACCTAGCCTATAGGTTATTTTAGGACATAAAGGTGATTTTGGTGACATTGAATAAATTACTACTTAAGTATTATAATGTTTTTTATTATTTGAATTAACTTTAAACCCTTCCAAACCCTATCAACTTCCATGTTCAGGTCTTTAGACTGTGAGCAATCTGCCTAACTGTCTTCTTCATCATAGAACCCTATTGTAGGTTGTTTTAGGTTTGTTTAAGGTAGTTTGGTCACTAAAACATTCTATAGGTACTTATAAAATTATTGAAACAATAATTAATCTTTGAAACATATTTAATAGTAAAAATAAACCATTTACTTGCCTTGTTCTTTAGATTAATCTTCAAGATTCTTACCTCTGTCCATACAGGGGCTATAAGTGACTATATATAACTTTGACTTATCCTCCATAGATATATTATTTTTCATTAACAAAAAAATTTCCAAATTATTTATGTCATTTATATTTAAATTTTTTCAACAATTCCAATCTTGAAAGGGTGGCCTAATTCTTAAAAATTGACTATAGGTAAAATTTTCCCTTGTTGTATGGGCATGGTATAGGCCCAATAAGGTCATTTCCATTAGTTATGACTTCCATCATGTAAAATTTTATTTCAGATACCTTTTAGGACATTTTATTTGTTTCATCTTATTATTCATGGTCTAGGACTTACGAAATGCCTTATAGAGTGAACACCCCTTGAGAATCCTATAGATAACACTTCTAGATTTTAGTAGGTTTCTTGCCAACTTGTAGGAATTCAAAGTACACCTTCCAATTACCCTTTGGCCCCTAAATTTGGAATAGTTGTACTAGGTTCATAGGGATACAATGCCAAATTAATATAGGTGATGAAATATTCCTCCACCATGTCAAATATTAATCTACAAAAACTACATGACCACTCTCTTGAACACTTGGGGACTGAGAGCCCAAAAATGGAATGACCTCTCCTTGGAATGAAAAATTCTCATATATCATATTATGCCTTCATAAGATGAGAATTATGACTATTTTGGAATGTTAATCCCAAAAATGGATTCCACCATGCACTCCCAACTCTCTTTCATCGGTATAACCTCTATGAAACAAGCACAGCTTGACTAAAAGTGACAAGGCAGCAAACAAGGCAAAAATGTGAAATTTAGATTTATAAGGATGATATTTGGAAACATCACAAGATTATTTCGTGAATGACCTATTCATGCATGAACCTTGAGCACATTATCACCACCATGAAGCTCCTTAGACATTGGAAAAACTCAGGACCTGCACTCAACTTTGTGAACTATATGAAACTAGCACCCTTTGAAAAATCCTTCAAAGACAATGAAGAATGAAGTGTGAGATGTTTAAAATATCATGGAAATAGCTTGGTTCTAGCCTAAAAAATCATATCAAGACCACACATCTCGAAGGATTTTTGAAAAGCAAAAATAGATGCATAAGTGTACCCTTCTTAGATGTACTTGTACAAAAGGCTGCCTAGATTGTTAATGATCATTCATAAGGGAGGAGGAACCAAATTAATACTTATTGATATTAAAATTAAATTTATTCATATTAAAATCCCCATATATAATCACTCCTCCAAACTCTACCATACCTTTCATACCAAGTTCTTGAAGTTGACCCTCCTTTGCATGCCAAAAGGAAAAGGAAGAAAAATGAGTTACAGATGCATTATCCTTGAAGTTAAAATGTGTAAATGGGTGTGGGGAGGTTAAAAGAAATACCAACACATTTTTACAAGTGGTACACATCCCAAGGAACCATATAAGTGTCCTTTTCTCTCTCTTTGGTCAAGAAAACTACCTTTTGTCTAATCAACCTACAATTTTTTTAGTTATGTTAGCTTCCTAAGACTTATAAGGACATATAGGGAATGAAATCAGATTTTTTAACTTGAAAAATCCAAAGAAACCTCTACAAATAATTAAATGCACCATTTAAACCCTTAAAATGACCCCAAATGCATGATAGACTAATTAAATGAGTGACCAAAGTTAATATAACCTTGATAGGCATGAAATGACCCATAAAACACCTTATGAAAATATATTAAACTCCATAATATTCCAAAAATGAAAAATTTAATTAGGGGTGCCCTACTTTAACCTAAAAATCAAAATTGGTCAAAAAATTAGGGACTCATAGGGGTAGTATGCCTGCTATACTAACTAGACTAGTAGCCTAATTAGCCATTTAGGTTTAGGAGTCATCTAAGGACTGAAACAAATAAGATATATGACCATTGACCAAGATAACAAGTTACTACCTCAAACAAACTATGGAAAAGGACACACACAACAAATAAAACAAACAAGCACAAGACACACATATGCTCAAGGCACTTAGGAGAAACAAAGGACAACTACTATGTACAAATAGCCATAAACATACCTCCCCCTAGATCAAAAGGGAAGATTGAGATTCCTCTTACTTTATGCCATGAAGGATTAGATGATTCAAGAAGCCTTTTGTCTCTTATCATTTCTACCTCCATGCTTCTAACAAAGTCTACCAACCTCATTGTCATGATGCTCATTAGGAACCAAGTAACTCCAAATAATCAGACCAAAGAAATGAACTCTTCTTGTACATGATCACTTATTTCATTTTTATTCCCCTTTAATTTCTCATGATCAACTCCCATTCTCTTTATAGGTATGATTTCAAAAGGATTGATTTCATTTTCATTCAAAACTTTAGGTGAATATGATACTTCTCCATCCTTCAAAAGCTGATGAGTTCCTTTTAGAGGGTGATATCCCCTCTTGATGACTTTAAATATATCATTCTTATATTTAAAAACCTATTGAAATAATAAATGTGAAAGCGTGTTTCTCCTTTTCATACTTACTTGAGTCCTAATTCCACCTTCTTCCTCTTTGATCAACTCGTGATCTCCTCAAAGATGAGTATACCCTACTCCAATGACTTCAAATAAGCCATCCAAAGACTGATTATGAACTTTTTCATGTTTATCTATGGTTTTTCACAAGGTGGAAAAGGAACTAATTATCATCTCTTCTTCTTTGGAAAAAATAAAACACCCTTCTTCAAAAGCTTGCGAATTGTATTTTTATTCACCAAAGGGGGTACCTATGGTGATTTCCTCTTCATCTACACTTATGAAGTCTTCCTGATCAGTCATGAATTGAGCATAATCTTCTTCACTTTCCTTTGTCAATATATGTTCCTCAACACAAGGAAAACATTCTTCATCACCCAAGTAAATAGATTCAACACAAGGACTCTCAAAATTAGATTAGGAATGACATGTAATAAGTTCCTTTGAAAGTGCATGAGAAAGAGAAGGAAAAACTTGGGCCATAATTACTTGATTATCTTCTTTCCACTTGACCAAAACTTCATCAATGTAAAAATTATCTTGAGGAATATGTTTATGAAAGGCCCATGGGGTGTGTTTAGGCATAGGATATTCTTTTAAGTCTAAACCTTCCATCTCACCTTGACTAAGCAACTTCATCATTGCCTCTAATTTCTTGATTTGTTTAGCTAGATTCTCTTGGAAGATTATTTATTGGAGCTCATAGTAATCATCATGGGGATGGGGAGTACATGAGGCTTTCCATGGAGTACAAGAAGATTCTTGAGGAAGGGTGGGAGGGGTTTGAGGAGGACTAGATTCATTTTCCACTTCACACTCTTAAACAATACTCTTCTCTTCTTTCTTACCCCATGATTCCACTATTTCATTTCAACTCATGATCTTAGGATTGGAACTCTCTTCTTCAGGATAGGAAACAACTTCATATTTCTCAAGGTCTTGGAATGGTTCATGATAGACATTTCTCCAGCTTGGAATCTTGACATCATGTTGAAAGGCTTGATGAGGTTAAGGGAGACTAGGAAGAGTTTTCACATGCATAGGAAGAGTTGCTTGAGGATGGATGTGTTGGTTTCCAAAGGAAATAGGATGAATTTATTCAAAGGATGCTTCACAATCTAAGGAATTGAAACAATTATTTTCCATAAAAGGTTATTCTAATGTCCTTTGGTGTTGGATTAATAGGTGCAAAGGATTAATAACAAGATTATTTAATGCATTAGATGGGCTAGAAGGTTGGATCATTTTATTTTGGTAAGTGTTATTTGATAGAAAGTATTTGGTATACAAGAGGATGATTTATTTTATATGGGAGAAGGTTTTCTTGGGATGGGAAAATGCATACAAGGTTGATTGCCTTGAGTGGGTTGACTCCTCCATCTTTCTAGTTTATCCTCCATGGATTGCATGGCTTGAACTTGCATAAACAAACACTCTTCCTTGTACATTAGCTCTTGCTAATATCTATTTTTCTCATTCAACCTATCTATCTCCAATAGTTGTTATTTTATAGAAAGGATTTGGTATACAAGTGGATGGTTTATTTTTTATGGGAGAAGGTTGTCTTGGGATGGGAAAAGGCATACAAGGTTGATTGCCTTGAGTGGGTTGACTCCTCCATCTTTCTAGTTTCTCCTCCATGGATTGCATGGCTTAAAATTGCCTAAACAAACACTCTTCCTTGTACATTAGCTCTTGCTGATATCTATTTTTCTCAATCAACCTATCTATCTCCAATAGTTGATATTCAAACTCCAACACTATCTCCCTAGCACCCTTGGATTGACTAGGAGAAGGACAATTAGGAGAGCTGCTTGAGGTGATTCCATAAACAACATGAGTTTGATCAAAACTATATGAAGGAACATAATGTACATACTACTAAATAATGGGATTATACATACAAAATATTATTTATTGATGCACTAGGGATACTTGACCAGCTGATTCAACTCAGAGTCACCATTAGTGTTGATTGAAATGCCTCCAAAATGTTGATTGATTGAAGAACACACAAAAAATTTCTTCACATCCTTAGACAAATAGTCCCACGAGGCATTCCAAAAAAATTTCTCACTTTGATTTTCACCATTTGAGGAGATTACAAGGTTTTCCTCATCAAAGTGGCACAATTAAATCACTTTTAGGCTTGTGGGAAGCCAAAAGAATGAAGTGAATCTCTAGATAGGGCTAGCTCCCTTGATGTACCACTTGACTACAACTAATACTAACTATTGGGGGTGAAAAAGGGAAAGAATGAACTTAAATTAAAGCTAAAATAATGGAGGTGATACAAAAAATATGTTGATGAAATCTAACCACATGTATATGACACTTAAGACCAAGAAATAGACCAAACATACACTTTTACAATCTATAATTTCTTGCATCAATGTTACATTGTGAGGTCAAGATGAACATCTAGGATAGGATAACTATACAAGAGGCCTTGAATGGAATTGATGAAGAGAAAAAATCACTTATTCTTTAACATATATCAACAACACTTCACATGTCCTATAATAAGAAGTTTCTGAACTGAAAACAGGTTGTAAGATTGAATTAACATGCTAATGAAATAAGAGTATCATTTTAAAAAAATCAAAATTTAAAGTACACACACTAAGTAAAGTCATGGAAGAGGTAACACTTATTCATTTTATTAATCAAAAGGTGTACAATTGATTAGGGCTTCACCATACTCAGGTTGAACATACATACAATGTCAAAAAGCCCAACTCTTATAGAGTGTGTGTGTGTGTGTGTGTGTGAGAGAGAGAGAGAGAGAGAGAGAGAGAGAGAGAGAGAGAGAGAGAGAGAGAGAGAGAGAGAGAGAGAGAGAGAGAGAGAGAGAGAGAGAGAGAGAGAGAGAGAGAGAGAGAGAGAGAGAGAGAGAGAGAGAGAGGAGAGAGAGAGAGAGAGAGAGAGAGAGAGAGAGAGAGAGAGAGAAGTCCAAGGGTCACTTAGACATGTATCAAGATGAGAATTTTTTTTATTAATGCATGGAAATAGGATATGGGTTGAAAAATTCAAGTTTAGGATGAAAAAAGGTTAATCCAAGACATCAAAGTTAGGCAAAATGAAAACAAAACTCCTCTCTTTGCACAAAAACATTGCCTTCATGGTTAGGCATATTTGAAAATATTTTAACCAATATATGTAAGATAAAATTATTTTTATGTAATGGGAGGCTCTCATAAATTCTTATCGATGCATGGGATGCATGCTTGGTCTTTTCAAAATAGCTGGTAAGGGGCCGTCATAATCTATTATCCTAAAAACTGCCCTTCCATGCACCCTATACACTTGGCTTCCAAATTGGAGTTATTTGTCAATGAAAATACATTTGATGGAGTTAATGATAATTTTAAAGACCCTCAATGTCCTTGTAATCATCATGGTCACCTTGAAATTACTTCACTTAAAGATTTTCTCTCCTTTCTCTAGCTTGTGCATTAGGCCAATTTTGACTGGCTAAAAGTGATGACATGTTTGAATAACTTATAATTTTATTCATGAAATTATATGAATATTTGGAGTTATATTAAGAGTAAATATTCCACCCAAACTTTTTTTCCTCTCTTAATTCATCTTGTACCCTACACAACACACAAAATAGTGAGAAAAATCTTGTTTTCTACCCATGTCCTTATAATTTTGTACAATATAATTACATGGATGAAATAATTTTTAAGTTTTAAACAAATTACATTTTAAAATAATGGTCAAATTTATCCCTTTTGAGGCACTTTCAGCTTGGTTTCTCCCATCAGGACTATGATAAGGGTTTAGAGGGTTTGGAGTGGTTTATGGTCTTAACATTTGTTCATAAATAAAAAACATTAGAACCCTATAAAAATTCAAAAATTTTCTTATTAATGACCCTATTAATCATCCCCAAACATATCTAGGTCCCATTCAAAGGTATATGAAAGTTCTAAGCTCTTCAAGTTGCCTTTTGAGCTCCATTTCTTGCATTTGAGAGGTCCGTGCATGTTTTCAAGCCTATAATGGATTCTTGGGGAGTTTACATGAAAAATTAAGGTTAAAAAAACCTATGTATATTCCCAAATAACATGCTACAATAATTATAATGGCTCTCTAAGAGGCAGGAATGAAGATTGACCCCTTTTTGGCACTAGGTTTAGACCTTGCCAATAGATCTGCCTACACTTTTAGACTCCATCTGACCTTTCCATGGTTTCATTTTCCATTTGATGGATTTAAAAATTCTAATTAACCCATGAAATAATTAATCAAACAAGTGTAAAGCATATATTAAGCCAAAACACATATTGACCCTCAATTTGGCCTCTTGCTCTTGAGTCTGCCTATGGGGTTTGACTGCAACCCTCCTTGTATAGACCATTTATTTCAAACCCAAACCTTATATTTTGGTTTATAATTTACCTATATGTGTTACAAAACTTAAAAAACCTCCTTTACTGGTAAAATTGAGCACCAACCCTCCATTATTCACTTTTCCCAGAAACTACCATTTTCTTGCATGTAAGGAGTGACCCACCTCTGAGACAAAACAGAGGCATATTGACCTATTTGGATGGGAAAATTGAAAAAAATAATATATAAAAAGGTATTAATGACCATTTTTACTTAAGGGCTTGGTTATATTCCATGTCTAAGGTGGTATAACCATCTTAATTTTCTTCATGTTTTTGTTCAAATATCCATGTAACTACTACCTCCATGAAATTTACATGCTAAAATGTTAATAAAACATGTTTATAATATTAATTTAAATATTATGGATATTTTAAAGCCTTTTAAAAAATTTCTTGTTAGTGAAAACCCTCCATTTACCCTTTGAAACAAGGTTTTTTTGGCTTTGCTGTACAGACTGTGTCATAATTACTCATACACCAAATGTCTTGGGATACTATCTCCAAGTGTTTTTCATATCATAAAATTAATTTTATTCTATTATACCACTTTAAAAAAATTGATACCTTCCTTTATTTCCTAAGTAATCAAAACCATACCTTACTTACCTCTAGCCATGGTCCTGCCTAACTATAACAGGGTTAGGTGTTTTTTGTGCACATTTTATTATTGAGGTATAATTAAAAGTGTTAAAATACTTATAAATTAATATTTAAATTCTATATTATTCAAAAAAAACATATCCTTGGTCTCATGGTGATACTAACATCTTTAAGGGCTGACCTTGCTCATTTCTTGTTCAGTCCTAGTTTAGCTTGGATGTAGGTTTCTTTGAGGTTTGTTTATGATTTCATGACACAAAAACAACCTTATTTTATGATTAAAACTTCATTAAAGTGGTCAAAATTCCATGATTCTAGGCCAAGTTCACTTTTTTATGCTCTAAGTACTCTTCATCTCCAAGACTAGGTAGCTTGATGTTTAGGACTGAGACACCTCATGTACCTAGCTTGTAGGTTATTTTAGGACATAAAGATGATGTTGGTGACCTTAACTAAATTATTCATTAATGAATAGAATGTTTTTTGTGGTTTTATTAAATTTTAAACCCATTAAAACTCTTTTAACTTCCATGTTAAGGTCTTTGGACTGTGAACAATCTACTTGACTATCTTCTTCATCATAGACCCCAACTCTAGGTTGTTTTAGGTTTGTTTAAGGTAGTTTAATCACCAAAACCTTTGATATGGACTTATAAAATTATTTAAACAAGAATTAATCTTTGAAACATCTTTAATAGTTAAAAAAAACCATTTCATTGCCTTGTTCTTTAGAATCATCTTTAAGATTCTTACATTTGTTTGTACAGGGGTTGAAGGTAACTATATGGAACTTTGACCTCTCCTCCATTGCTAGATTCTTGTTCATCAGCCAAATTTTTTCAAAACTATTGATTTAATTTATATTTAAATTTTTTAAATAATTCCAATCTTGAGAGGGTGGCCTAATTCTTAACAACTGACTATATGTATAATTTTCCCCTATTGTACAGACAAGGTATAAGCCCAATAAGGTCATTTCCATCAGTTATGCCTTCTCTCATGTCAAATTTTCTTGGAGATACCTTTTAGGAAATTTTGAGTTATTTCATATTGTTATTAAAGGTCTAGGACTTACCAAATTCCTTATAGAGTGAACACCCCTTGAAAATCTTGTAGATAACACTATTAGCTTTCAATAGGTTTCTTGCCAACTTGTAAGAGTTCAAAGTACACCTTCCAATCACCCTTTGGCCCCCATATTTGGCATAGTTTCACTAGGTTAATAGGGATACAAGGAAAAATAAATATAGATGATGAAATCTTCCTCCACAATTTCAAATATTAATCTTCAATGAACACTTGGGCACTGAGAGCCCAAAATGGAATGACTTCTCCTTGGAATGAGAAATGCTCATATACCATCTTAGGCTTTCATATAATGAGAATTATGAATCCTTTGGAATTATAGGGGCAAAACTGGATTCCAAAATTCATTCCTAATTCTCTCTCATCCATATAACCTCCATGAAATAAACACAACTTGACTGAAAGTGGCAAGGTAACAAACAAGGCACAAATGGGCAATTTGGCTTTAGAAGGATGCTAGTTGGACATCCCACAAGATGATTTCATGAAGTATCTCTTAATTCATGAAAATTTATCACATTATCACCACCATGAAGCTCCTTGGACATTGTAAAAACTTAGGACTTGCACTCAACTTTGCAAACTACATGAAACTAGCACCCTTTGAAAACTCCTTTAAAGACAATGAATAATGAAGTTTTAGATGTTTAAAATATCATATATAAGTATTTATTCAAGCCTAAAAACATCATATCAAGACCACATAGATCCAAGGATTTTTGAATACCAAAAATAGATGCATATGTGTACCCCTCTTGGATGTAATTTTATAAAAGGTTGCTTGGATTGTTAATGATATTTCATAAAGGATTAGGAACCAAATTGAAACTTATTATTATGAAAATGAAGTTTATTAATATTAAGATACACATATGGAATCACTGCTCCCAACTCTGTCAGGGATGCGAAACATTGGAAGCACACAATTGATTACCAAATACCAAGCAACTTAATATGCAGAAATAACCAGAATCAACAAGTAACTAGAATTTAGAATAACATAGAATATGAGAGACAATACACAACTTGTATTAATAACTCTTACAGAAAATAATACAATAAAGAAGATGCCACCTCTTCTCCACCACCTCTTCAGAGGTTTCCCACACCTCAAGTGAATAGTAATTCTCTCCTCAAAGATCTCTCTCCTAGGTCCCAACACACAACTCAAACACAGAGTTGGTGTTCACCTCCTGTGCTCCACGCACACCACAAGTGCTCCACGCACTCCACAAGTACTCAAACATACTTCAAGTAGATCTCCCATGAACCTACAACAACCTGCAATTCAACAGACCATACTTATGGAAGGAACTTCCTTGCCTTCCTCTATGCTCCGAGTACACACCTATACTCCAAGTAGATCCTGCCTGATCCTGCTCCCTATTGTGTTGCTGTCCTATCTGATCTCCAACCTACAGATCAATACTTGGTTCTACACACCTATGAAGCTTGACCTTGCACACACACACACACCTGCAGATCAACGATCTTACTTACCATGTAGATATCCTATCGTAGCCATGCTCCCCTGATGACCAAGATCATACATACCTGAAGAATCCAGTTGACTCTCCAATCTAGCACCAACACACCTGGTACTACAGCACTAGGAAGAATGCACCATTGCTCTACCTCTCTCTGAAGGAGCTATTTTCTCTCTTACTCCTTAGCACACAGTTTCTAATACAACCATGAGTATATTATATAGATCTCATCAAACAATAATTAGACATCTAATTACAATAATTAGATCTGTAGCTATGAGTCTAAAATTAGCACTCATCATGCAAACACTTGGTTCATCAACCAACTACCTATAATAAACTCGCAGTCGAACCACACAGGCGACCGACATCGGTCCCTATCTGCCTAGAGGTGACTGACATCAACCGATCCCTGACCGACGTCAATTGCTTCTCTTCACAATCTTGCCGACATCAGCTGATTAGACCGACGCTGATTTCTTTGCAACTCAGCAACCTCCTCTCTTGTTTGCATCAGTGAAGCTTTTAGCTCCAGAACCTAACAATCTCCCACTTGGAGATAAATAGCTGCACTATACCTATACCTGTATTCTATCTAATCTATTTCCTAGTTTGTATCCCTCTTCAAGCTCAACCCTGAAGACAACCCACCACACATCCCGTGGTGTACCTCCTGTCATTCGAGTACCCTTGCCACATCTGAACCTACAAACCCATGTAGTGAAGTCCTGACTCTGCATAGCATGAATCCCTGTTGCTGGTCCCTCTCAAATCCTTGAGAACCCACTTCCCTGAATTGGCTCCTAACTCTCTGACAGCTCCCACTGCATGGGAATACTCAGGTCTATACCAGACCTCATGTGATTTCAGACACTATACCTATCTAGCCCTTAGTGTGCTCCAGCTCTACGTCCTGCATAATGAACCTCACCAACACCTAATTCACATCAGCTCCCATTGGAGACAAAATCAACCTGTGATCTCCATGTCTCCCATGCCAAAGAATTCCACTGCTCCAAACTCCTCCTGACATGCCACTGAACTAATCTTACCCTTAGCTCAACAAAACCCTGTATGTACACCCCTGATAGCTAGCATACTATCCACATACAACAACAGAATGATGTTGCAATCATCATCCCCCTGGTAAGTCAAACCATAGTAGTTACCCTAACATTGACTAAAGTCATGCTTCGTCCTACACCTGTCAAAACCTGTACCACATCCTACAGCTTCCCCAAGACCATATGCCTGGTCTTCCGTCTCACGTATCCATTCTCTCTATTCTTCAACTAAGGTATATATTCATCTCTGTGCTTTCATCCAATTGGCAAACCTACCAAAACTCTCATTTGGTTCTGCTTCATATCCCTGCCATGCTCCCACCTGTTTCCTATATCCTTCCTGCTCTACAATCAGCAATGAGTATAAAGAAGAGGAACAACAAATTTGAGGGCCTACTTACATCTTCAGTCCTCCGTATGGGTGTTTGAGACTCCTTGACTTGCTGTCCACCCAAAATCTGTTACAGTGACTGACCTCAGCCACCCCACAGTCTGCATCTGACCGATGTTCGTCAGTTCCCATGCGTCTATCCCTGACTACCGACCCTGCCGACATCGGTGTCATGCTACCGACGTTGGTTCTCCTAGCCAACATCGATCTTACCTACTACCAATGTCGGTCCTCCTGACCAACGTCGGTCTTACCCTACCTGACACTGTCAGCTTCGATCTGCACATGACCGACATTGGCACCTGACTGTTCGATGCTGGTTCCTCCTGAACGATGCCGGTATTTGTGTTTGCCTGTGAGTGATGACTTTTTACCCACGAGCTCCTTTGAATCAATCTCCATGTCCAAACTACTCTACTCAAAAGTATCTAGCACCATCCACTAATTTCTGTCCACCATCTCCTCCAAGAACACCAAGGCTTTCTAGTTCTTAAGCCTGTCAAATATATCCGTCTTCCGCTTAAGAACATGCATCTCCTTCTTGCTCATGTGACCAAGCCTACGAAGCCACATCTCTGCAACAGAAGAAGAATCAGTAATATAAACAAGTAGATAAAGAGTACCTATTTTCTTACCACTAGCTAATTCAAGTGCACCCATTGTGAGAGTTCTTGTGCATCTCTCATCACCCAATCTTTCTGAACAAATTAGCCATATCTCCAAACCTAGGACCTACATGACCTTCCTCAACACCTGTGTGTTGGCTGCCTGTAATTTTAGTTTCACTTCCCCTTTGCCAATTCTTTGGCAAGGCTCACCAGCTCCTCCACCTGGGGCTGCATGGAAAGAGGCAACCGAATCTGTAAGACAAGATTCAACTTTATCCAAGAAACCTCCTAGAGCATCTTGTGCCACATCACCTGCAACATCTACTTCTACAGTTCCTTCTTGCTGATCTTCCACAAACCAACAGTATTCTTTTACCTGCTCTTTCTTTCCATGGGACCTTAAGTGACCATCTGTGCTTTTCAACTCCTCCATCCTTATCTTACTTTGATCTGCCGTTGCTATACTCCCACTCAATCAAAAACCCCTGAGAGTGACCTGTAACCAAACACAAAACCGCTTCCTGCAACCTTAGCTCTGATACCACTTGTCAGGGATGTGAAACACCGAAAGCACATAATTGATTACCAAATACCAAGCAACTTAATATGTGGAAAGAACCATAATCAACAAGTAACTAGAATTCAGAATAACACAGAATATGAGAGACAATACACAACTTGTATTAATAACTCTTACAGAAAAGAATACAATAAAGAAGATGCCACCTCTTCTCCACCACCTCTTCAGAGGTTTCCCACACCTCAAGTGAACAGTAATTCTCTCCTCAAAGCTCTCTCTCTTAGGTCCCAACACACAACTCAAACACAGAGTTGGTGTTCACCTCCTATGCTCCATGCACACCACAAGTGCTCCACGCACTCCACAAGTACTCAAACGTACTACAAGTAGATCTCCCATGAACCTGCAACAACCTGTAATTCAACAGACCATACTTATGGAAGGAACTTCCTTGCCTTCCTCTATGCTCTGAGTACACACCTGTACTCCAAGTAGATCCTACCTGATCCTGCTCCTTGTTGTGTTACTGTCCTATCTGATCTCCAACCTATAGATCAATACTTGGTTCTACACACCTGTGAACCTTGACCTTGCACACACACACACACACCTGCAGATCAACAATCTTACTTACCATGTAGATCTCCTATCGTAGCCATGCTCACTTGATGACCAAGATCATACATACCTAAAGAATCCAGCTGACTCTCTAATCCAGCACCAACACACCTGGTAATACGGCACTAGGAGGAATGCACCATTGCTCTACCTCTCTCTGGAGGAGCTATTTGCTCTCTTACTCCCTAGTACACAGTTTTCAATACAACCATGAGTCTATTATATAGATCTCATCAAACAATAATTAGACATCTAATTACAATAATTAGATCCATAGCTATGAGTCTAAAATTAGCACTCATCATGCAAACACTTGGTTCGTCAACCAACTACCCGTAATAAAATTGTAGTCGAACCACACAGGCGATCGACGTCGGCTGATCCCTGACCGACATCGATTTCTTCTCTTCACAATCTTGCCGACATCGGCTGATCAGACCGACGCCGGTTTCTCTGCAACTCAGCAACCCTCAGCAACCTCCTCTCCTGTTTGCATCAGTGAAGCTTTTAGCTCCACAACCTAACAAACTCTTCTTTTACCTTTTGTACCAAGTGCTTGAGGTTGACCCTCCTTTACATGCCAGGAGGAAAAGAAAGAAAAATGAGTTTCAAATGCATATCTTTTAATTATCCTTGAATTTAAAATGTTTAAATTGATTTTTTAATGTTAAAAGACACACCAAAATGTTTTTTAAAGTGGCATAGTTCTTAAGGAACCATACAAGTGTCTTTTTCTCTCTCATTGGTCAAAAAAACTGCATTTTGTATGATCTACCTAAAATTTATTAAATTATATCAGATTAATAAGACTTATACGGACATATGGGGAATGAAATTTTTTAACTTTCATAAATCCCAAGAAACTTGTAAAAATCATTAAATGCACCATTTAGACCCTTGAAATGACCCCAAATGACATGATAGGCTAATGAAATGAGTGACCAAAGTTAATGTAACCTTGAGAGTCATGAAATGACCTATAAAAAACCTTATTAAAATATATAATATGCCAAAAAATTAAATTTTTAACTAGGGGTGCCCTATTTTGACCTAAAAGTCAAAATTGGTCAACATCCACCATTTGAATAAAGAGGCATTATACTGACCAAATCAAAATCATATTTTGCCTTGTTAAAATCCTCATTTAAAAAATTATGTTTTTCTTATCTAAATAATGTTTTTATGCTTTCCACTTGAGTCTAAACCATTTTGAAAAAAAAAATTTAGTCCTTCACTTTTTAATTCAAATTCATAATCTCACCTTTGTAAGTTTTAGGCCAATGTTTTAAAAGGTTTATCATTTAAACTTGGTTTGAGTTAACTTGGGTAGGATTTTCCATTTTGGTAGAAGGGAATTTTATAGACTCATCATTATTTGGTCATTGTGAACTTCAGTTATCTTGTGTATCACTCACACTCTAAGTTCTAGAACCAATTTTATACTTCCTATTACCATGTGGCATCGTTGTGATACCCATTTGGTTTTAGTTTTATTCATATCTTGAGTTTCTTAGTTTCCATTGTTACTTTCCTCATCAAAAAGACTCTCTTCTAATTTTCTAGTAGCAACTCATTGAATTTATCCTTAGATTTTATGGTATTAACGTATCTTTAAACCTACATTTGGTATACTAGTTTACACAATAGGTTTTAGATTTATCATACCCTCTTCTAATTTTATGATTTAAACCCACAAAATTTGAGTAATTTTTCAAACCATTTCTTCTAATTTTGTGTTACTATGCCACCTTATTTATTATAGTTTATTTTTGCCTTATCACTTGTTTGAAATAAATTAAAACACATACATTTTAACATTTGAAATACACATTCCAAATCTTAAAAAATGTACAGAATAATCTTCTAGACATGATACAAAGGTACACATGTAGCGGGGTCTTGTATGGCCCTAACTGTGAGGGATAACACTTTTATGATGGATAATACAATCTTATGGTATCTGAGGATATTCAAAAAGTTTTAGGATTTGAGGAAGACTATTTTGAACATCAACCCATATAGGATAATGATGAATCACTCTTAAAGTTAATTGAATCAGGTGCTAGATTACCATCAAACTTTCCTATGGAATAATTGCATACCTTGGTTAGGGTAGAATAACAACAATGAGAAAAATCCTCACTCATATTTTAAAAACAAACATTACTTCTTATAAAAAAGGAAAGGAGGTTCTTGTATATTCAACACATAGTGGTTAAGATCTTGTCACTAAGATTACGAAGATAAGTCAATGATATGCAGACCAACTTATTGCAAACTTGATGGACTCTTTAGTTACTACTTCAATATGTAATGATGCTTCTAAGTAACAAGGTAATGTAGTTGAAAAAATGCAACACACTTTAGTTGAGAACACACCTATTATGGATCAAGATGTCTTAATTGAATAACATAAGTCTCAAGACGCTCTAAAACATACTTCTCTAGACACAGAGCATATTTTTTTAATCATCAAGAACCTCTTATTCCTTCACAAAATCAAGGAGAAAAACATTAAGTGTGTACTAAGTAAATGTTTCAAAATAATTTAGAAAGTTCTTCTCAATTAACATGTACTTTATTTAATAGACCATTAACTCCCCAAATTAAATAAAACACTTACAATTCAAGGTGGCTAACTTTAGGGAATATTTATCAACCCAGAAACCAATGGCTCATTTACTTAACTCAAGGAGTGAATCAAAACAAAGTTGTAGATTTTAGGGTGTATATTATAATTAGTCCATGCAATAGGGGAACATTCCACCCCAACATAATTATATTCCACCCAAAAGTACACCAAACATGCAAGAGTGGAATTCGATGATACATATTATGTCACTATTGGAAGTATGAAACTAAATCAAGACATACAAATTTGATGAGATATGCCCATATCCATTCTATTTCATTATTATTCAAGTCCTCTTTTAGTCTCATTTGAGGCACCCAAATTTGACAAATACAAAGGGAAGGATGACCCTCATTAACACATTTAGACATTTTTTGTATTATGCCAAGAGGTAACTTACAATAACATTTATTTCTTCACTTATTTCCATGGAGTTTATCATGAAAATATTTAAACTAGCTTCTTAAGTTACTCAAGGGGTTAGTTTCATATTATAATGATCTATCTAATTTTTTTTTCAACCACTTATCTTATAATATTGAACATGAATTAGTTGTAGTTGCCTTGTGCAAGGTCAAACAAGGAGATGGTGAAAAATTAATAACATATCTACAGTGGTAGAGATCATTAGCTGGACACTTTCAACATAATTTTCTAGATAAATAATTGGATGACATATTTTCATATAACCTATGCCTTGAATTGGTGCACAATCTATGGCTTGCTTGTGTGAACACATTTTATGAAATTATAAATAAGGGCATGCAGACTGAGAGGTGGTTTCCACTAAAGGCCTTGTCAAGATTTATTTTTAGGGTCAAATATCAAATCAAACCCAATATCATGTTAAAAATGTTGTGATAGATAAACCTAAAGATTTTATTAAGAACAAAAACATGGTCAAAATGGAGTAACTAAATCAAGATATGTACAAATAGTACAGGCTCTATCAATCCCCCAAATGCTTTGCAAAGAGTCTCTCTACAGAGGGTATTCAATAATACCTTCAGATTCTTGAAAAAACTAGGGGAGCCTATGGAGGCTATTTTTCAAAAGCTCATAGTAACTAATTTGATTATATGGCCTATACCAAGTCCATTTCCTTAAGATCAACCTAAACTCAATTGGCATCGGGTAAATGAATTTTGTAATTTCCATCATGTTGTTAGTTGTGGTGCATAAAATTTCATTCAATTGTGACACCTCATGGAATATTTTATTGAAATTGGTGAATTTGAGATCAAACTTGCTCCATAGAACACTAATTAGGATATGGGCATCTACAAAGACCCATTTCCTAGACATAATCAACAACTAGCAAGGAACAATCAGAACCAATGACATAATAAATGGTAAAATCAAAATCAAGGTTAGAATCATAATAAACATGATTATAATTAGAATCATAATACCCATGATAACAACCTATGTTACAACAACATGCCTTATGAATACAATAATACCATGGGGCACATTTTTGCAAACCATATTACAACTATTACTATTAAATCCCATGAGCTATCCCATACTCTATGAAGTATTGGACTAATTATTATAGGGTCAACAACCTCTCCCTCAAGTAATTCCACATTGATTTTTGGAAATTCTATTGCCCCTTGGTTTGCACAGGTTACCATTTTTAAACCCCATTCTTCCTCTTATTATAATGTCTCCTCATCAATTTAAAATTGCTCTAACATAACTAGATGCCTACGAGTCACCCTCCAAGGCCCTTTGCCTTCATCTTCTAATTATAATATCTACTTTCCACCTTTATATTTCACAATCTCAACTAGATTCTCATGAGTTACTCTTCAGGGCCCTTTTCCCTCTTCTTTTCAACCACTAAACCCAATGTAAACATTATGCCTTCAGATCGAAAGTTGAACACTATGCTTGCCAAGGATAAATCATATCATCCTACTATTAAAAATCCTTATAATCTATCAGACAAAATGAGTAAAACCCCTGTACAAATTTCTATTTTAGATCTTTTGCCTATGTCTGAAGTCTATAAGACTATTTTGAATGACCTTTTACAACAATCAACTATTCCCCAAGATATTAATCTTGAATAGTTCCAAACACTTGTAGGAAATTTATATTCATTTTGATAGGTTAAATTTGATAAAAAAGACATGTCCACTCTTGGTTCTATCCATAATAACCCCTTGAATATTTAGGTCATCATTGAAAACCATAAAATCAAATGGGTTCTTATAGACAATGGTTTAGGGCTGAACATAGTTTCCCTTATGCTGGTACAGAGATTTGGTTACACTATGAAGGACATTCAACTAGAGATGATCACCATAAAGGCTTATGATAATGATAAAAGGGAATATTTTGGTACTATTTATTTTATAATCATTATTGGGTCTGTGTCCCATCACATTTTGTTATATATTATGGATATTGAGTTTCTTTATAACATATTTCTTGGTCATCATTAGATCCATGAAGTATAGGTTGTTCCATCTACCTTGCATCAATGTCTTAAGTTTCCCCATGATGGGATCAAGGTTACCATTCCCATCAATCTATAGCATTATCAGTATTGCAAACTTCTAAAGTCTAAATTTTATAATTATAACTATTGTCCTAGTTTTGAATTTGTTACAAAGAAGAATAAGGAAATAGTTTCACATCCACCAAAATCTAATTATATCAACCCTAGTGAAATTTATTCCACTTTGATTGATCAATTTCCTGTAACTCTTGAAAAATAGGTTATTATAGAAGATGTGGGAATTTACACATATTGTCTTAAGGATGCCTTCTATATTGATATGTTGTTGAAGTCTCCCAAATCATTTGGTAAAACTAAACCTTTCAAAAGCCCCAAAATATCCAACATGTTTTGGAAATATAAGAAATAAATGTGAAAACTACTAATGGTATTTGTACCTACTACTTCACCAAAATAGGATCAAGAAGATTTTAATGAAAGAGATTGGTTATATTTTGATGACATTGCTAACTATTTTCAAAATCCAAAATATCCTATCCCTAAGTAGATTATGGATAATTTTGATTATACAAGAAAAGGCCTTAGACCATGAGCACAAAGAGTTATGGAACCTCTATCAACTGGTAAATATAATTCAAATTAAGGTCTCAAATTTATACTTCTTGGGGCTGACTTCATGAATTTTGATAGTGATTCTTCTAAATTGACTAGTGATGAGACTCTTGGCAGTGATGTAGCATCCCATTATAGTATTTTTGATGACTTTGATGACATAGACTTATTTGATTCAAATTCCATTATGACCATAACCCCTCATTATTACCTATGCCTTTTCCATACTGAATGCATTGATTGGGACCAACAAACTTTAGTCACCTTGATGAATTTTAGAATGAATAATCTACTGTAGAGTACATGGGCCTTAGATATGAATTGTTAATTGGTGATCATAAGTAAGGATTTGATTTTTATTTGGATCCTTCTACCTACTTTGGAGAGTAGATAAAATTTCTTGGTCATGAAAAAGATAAAACATCAAAATCCTTGAGTGAAAACCTCTTTTAGGCACTTGTTAGTTAGGGAAATAGTAAAGAAAAAGACAATCCTTTGAGTGAAAACATGTTTCAGGCACTCTTGGATGGGAATGTTTGCTCATCCCCAAGGGATGTACAAGGTCCATCAAGTCCTAGATGTATAGCTAGTACCAACATCACATCAGCATAATAATAAGTCTTTGAGAATCTCATTCTTAACTTTCCTAAGATATTTTTAATTATCCATTACATGATCCAGTGGATTTAGATTTATCACATTATCTATAGATTTGGGAAGAACAACAAAAAATAATAGCAAAAAAAGAAGATCATGATCACACCTTACCTAATATTATAGAATATGGTTTTAAACTCCTTGTATAAAACATTGTTGAAGTAAACTTGGGAATATATGATGATCCCAAAATTACTTACCTTGGATATTCCCTCACTAATGAGGAACTATATCATATTATATCCATTTTTAAGGATTTTATTGATATTTTTGCATGGGCATATTCCAACATGCCAGGCTTAGACCCTAGCTTAGTTGTGCATCAACTTGTTGTCCATCTAGATGTTAAACTAGTCATACAAATATAGAGGAAGATGCATCTCCACATTACTCTTTTGGTAAAATAAGAGTTTAAAAAATTATTAGGAGTAGGCTTCATTAGACCACTAGACTATTTTGAATGGATATCAAACATAGTTCTAGTTAGTGAAAAGCCACAAGGTATATGTCTATGTAGTAATTTCATAGATATAAACAAAGCATGCCCCAGAGATGATTTTACTCTAACCAACATTGAAATGATTGTCATTTATAATATTAGGTATGATATTTTGTCCCTCACGGATTAATTTTATGGATACAATTGAATCAAGATAGCCTAATAAGACCAGCACAAAACTATGTTCACCACCTTGTGGGGAACACTCTATTGTCAATTCATGCCATTTAGATTGAAGAGTACTAGAGCCACTTATCAGTGTGATATAACTATCATCTTCCATGACATGATGCATGGTATTATTTAAGACTATGTTGATGACATCCTAGATAAATCAAGAACATGTGTTGTACATCCTGACATTCTATGGATAATCTTTGAGATACTTCATGAATACAAGATCTGTCTGAATCTTAAGAAGTGTGTCTTTGGCATCACTTTAGGAAAATTTATAGGGTTTATTTTATCACAAAGAGGGATTGAAGTTGACGCTGCTTAGGTTAAGGTCATTATTTAAATGCCTCCACCTTCAAATCTCAAATACTTTTACATCCTACAAAGAAAGATTCAATCTACTCATAAGTTTATTTCACAATTGGTAGATAAGTGCCACCCATTTACACATCTCCTGAAGAAATGGTTCATTTTTAAATGGGATCAAGAGTGTTAATTAGCATTTGTGAAATCATAAATTATTTGTCTAACCCACCAATTTTGAGACTGCCAATGCCTAGACAACCATTGCTTCTTTACATTTCAATGACTAAGCATGTATTGGGGGCAATTTTGGCCCAACATGATGTTCAATGTAAATAACATGAAATTTATTATCTAATCCACACACTGGTGGCTTATGAACATAATTATACACCTATTGAGAAGGGATGTTTAGCTATGTTGTTCTCTTCCCAAAATATGCAACACTATATGTTGAATGATAAAACCATTATTATTTTTAAGGTGGATCCTCTCAAAATTTTATTATCCAAAGTAACTCCCATAATCTATATGGCCAAATGGGTCATGTTCTTAATTAAATTTGATGTTAAGTATCAAAATTAGAAAGCTATAAAGGGGTAATTAATTGTTGATCAACTTACATAAGCCCCTATTATAGACACTCAACCACTCAGGTTCAAAATTTTAGATGATTCTATCATGATAATATAAAAAGTAATGCATTAACATGAATAATGAAAACTATATTTTGATGTTTCCTTTACTTCTCATGGATCTGGAGTTCAAATTTTGTTGACTACATTACAAGGGGATTTGATTCCCAAAGTGTTTCACATCAATTTTCATTGTACTAACAACATGGCCAAGTATGAGGCACTTATTTTAGGATTGCATATTTTAGTATAGTGGTATATCTATCATTTAATGGTCTATGGAAATTCCCAATTGATTATCAATCAAACCACTGGTTAGTATCAAACTAGATATGACAATATTGTACCTTACAAACATATTTTGGATAATCTCAAGGCTAATTTTAAATCCTTATAATTTGAACAAACACCATGGACCAAAAACATATTTTTTGATGTAATGGAAATAATAGGGTCTATGAGACAAATTGATATAAGTGCTAAAGATTATCAATTTCTTATTAAAAATCTTATGCAACCTACACGTCTTGCCTGATTTAGAAATAGTATGCACCATTGTTGGTCCCAATTCCCAACCTGAACTGCCTTGCCTTCAAGACTTTTATAATTATTTCTATGACCATGGTTTTCCACCTAAAATTTATAATAATCATTAGAAACTTTTTATTCACCACATCCCATTATACCCTCATTGGAAACACACTTTATCCTAAAGGATATGATGGAATGCTACTTATTTTTTTATCTTTGGGTTAATCCAAGTTAGCGCTTAAGGAGGTTCATAAAGGAATGTATGGGGCCCACACCAATGGCGTAATCTTTGCTAAAAATATCCTTATATTAAGTTAATATTGGCCCAAAATGGAGACAAATGCTTGTAATTTTTTAAGGAAGCATGTTCCTTATCAACAACATGGAAATTTGATACACGCACCTTCCTTGACACTAGAATCGATTGATACACCATGGTCATTTTCTATATGGGGCCTTGATCTCATCCAAAAATAAACCCAACATCTTTAGATGGCCATAAACACATTATCATTGCTATCAAGTATTTTACTAAGTGGAATGAGGCCATTCCTCTCACTTATGTAATCGATAAGTAGATTTCTAAGTTTATACATTACCATATCATCTGTCAATATGGCATCCTAGCACACATTATATTTGATAATTATGAATAATTTGTAAACAAAGATGCTAAATATATTTGTGCAAAATTCAAAATCAAGCACAAGAAATAGACACCATATAACTCGCAAGGCAATGGATAAGTTAAGGAATTGAACTAAACCATTGTGGCCATACTTAAAAATATTGTCAATGATGTTGGCCATAATTGGAACTTACAACTTTTTCCTACCCTTTGGGCTTATCATACCAGTCATCAAACCCCCATAAGAACCACTCTATACTCCCTTGTTTATGGTACAAAATTTATTATTCTGATTGAGATCAAGCTACCTTCTTTGTGAGTATCTTTGAAGAATATTGAAGATGATGAAGATTATAGAGTCTCCATGTTGCAAGAACTATAAATCCATGATGGTAAGAATTTAGCTACCATAAATTTTTTTGTAAGCCTATCAGAAAATATTGTGAAGAAGTTACAATAAGCACATTCTCCCTCATGTGTTTAGGATAGGTGATTTGGTCTTGAAAGATAACTAGAACATAAATTCTAAGCATAATAAGGGTAAGTTCTAAACCAATTCACTTGGCCCATATGTTATCATAATGAATTGTGGATTAGGGGCATACCAGTTGGATAATCTAGGTGGTGAATAACTTACAAAGCCCATGAGCATTGTAAATCTTAAGCAATTATATGCTTGATAACTTTTGAATGATTATCTATAATACCCCTTACTTGGGGGAAACTTATGCTGAAGTTATTTGATCCTACTATTATATCTTAGACCATCCTTGTTTTAACCATATTTATTATGTTTTAAGTTACCTTGGACCATTCTTATGAGAACCGTATTAATTTATGACTCTAGATACTTGAAACTATGGACCTTTTGTACTCTATATTATTTATAGTCCAATTTGACTCATTTTATCCCACCCTGGACCATCCTCTTTTAGACCCTATTCATTCTCAATCATTTTATTTAGAACCACATTATTTTTATACTTGGGGCCATTTTAACTCAATAATTTTATTCCTTACCTAATTATGATCCTAATTATGAGTCATATGTATTCTAAGACACATTGAACACTAGTTTTACAAAGCGGTTAAGCATGTAAAATATTTAGTAGCTTCTTATAGATTAGTGAACACAAATACATTAGCTCATGGTTTTTACCTATTGAATGGTTCTTTAGATTTTATCTCATGTTTCATTTTGTTCTATTATTTTTCTACTATTTGGTAGGCATTGTTTCCTTAACAAGGTCTTGCTCTCACCAATTTGGGATCATGAGCCATTGTAGCTGGTTTAGTTATTATTTGAACTCTTACATGTGGATGTACATATCCTTAGCTAGGTATTCCCTAGAAATTTTATTAATATTTAAATTTTGTTACTTATCCCAAAAATATAAAAACATTGTAAAATGATCACTAAAATAAACAAAAACATTATCTTGTACTTCCTTTTATTCTAATCCCATGCTCTTGCCATTTTCCAAGTACTCATTTCAACACTCTCATTGTTTTGTAAACCCATTTTCCTTATTTCCTCTATAATATCAATCATGTTTTCTTATCATCATTTTTATTCTATCCCATTTCTTGGGAGAACTACATTTTGCCTAAATTTCATGTTGGACCTTGCATCCAGGAAACTGTATAGGCAACATCCACT
>JARHVA010005139.1:1035000-1045000 GCA_037957365.1 Torreya grandis
AACATCCATCCATAATGAAGTTTTTGAGCATGATTATAATCAACATAAAATAATGACCCCAATTCATCTCTCTTTTACTGAAGAAGAATTATCTTTGCATGTAGGGTGTAATTCACCTCTCCAACACTATAATATCCCTTCTATGGTTCAAGTGGTAAAACCATCCAATTTAATAAAATATATATATTCTAGACCCATACCTCCATGTATAATGGTAAGAACACCAAAGTATTTGGTTAAAATATATGAAAAAATAATAGAACCCATGGAATGTTAAATTCTGTAAATATCAATTCAACATCATGTTTAATGTGTATGAGATTATGCATTTGAGAATAAAAGCCATACAAAATGATGTCAATATTTTTTTTCAATTAATTAACATATAAAAAATCCACCATGTGATCCATAATTTAATGTTAAAAATAAGAAATATGGAGGGATGAAATAATGCAATAGTAAAATACCTATTTAATGCATTAAATGCAATAGGAAACAAAACTTAAAGAAAAGAAAGTGATGTGGCAATATGAGTAATAAAATTATATATAATGAGTAAGTCAACATCTAAAGCTCATTTTTTTACTGTAAAACTCTAAGAATAATAAAATAAGTATAGCCTTGAACTTGAATAGGAAAACTCTAATAAGTTATATAAAAATAAGAATAAGGATTGATAACTCTTTACTCAAATTGTTGGGGGTTTGGTGGTAGACTCCCAAAATAAGATAAGGTATTAGTGGAAGTAATAAGACATTTGATCAAAATTCATTGGAAAGACAACACAAGGGTCTAATCTAATATAAAACATATTAAAATAATAAAATGTTTGAAAAACCATGAGCCACATGCAATTTTTTTTTGGATATGACCCGAATAAAATTTTAAAAAATGTTTATTGAAAACTTTAATGGGAGATTGATAATTAGCCAAAGGTCATTTGAGATGTGCAAAAATTTCTACGTTAAAATAAACCAAGCATTCACTATATGTTGTTTTAGGATCCATGTTAAATTTATTATGCATTTTGATGTTTTTCAACATATACATTATACTTTACATACTGACAAGATTATGAAGGAATGTATGATGGCTTCCCCATTTAAAAAATCAAGAGATTTAATCCCTAGAATTTTCTATAAGTGAATTGAGGGAAAATTATTTTTGGACAATTTTTTTGTAGATAGAATATGTAATACTTGTGGTGGTTTCTCAAATTTGGCTAGCTATATACGTGAATAAATTTTGCATGAATTTGGAAATCAACTAGTTGATTTTAATAAGTACAAATATGTAAAGTATGTACTAAAATAAGGAAAATATTCATTAAGATATGAGTTGGTTACGACCCAAGCATATATATTTGATTTCGTGTTTGAATTCAATAGTAACATTATCTAATAATATGTAAGACACACACACAATGCAAAATTGTTGGATAATCAATTAAATATATACAAAAATAACTTCCCAATTTCCACCATTATTCGAGTTGTAAAATATTATAAAAACTACACACTACAACCATAAAATTATGTTCAATCTGAGTACTATAATTTAGTTTGTCTTGGAATTCTTGTAGACATTACATTCAAACATGCACCTGATAACATAGGTGATACTAAAAATATTTTGAGGGAGTGCCACTTTTATATGAGTGATGTAGATCATATTTTTCAAAGTTTGTCAAAGGTTGTTTTGAGATATTTTATATAAATATGAATGCAATAGAAATCCTATTCAATACACACTATATTTGGCCAGATAATTGTGCATGATAACTTTGTAATTCTTGAATATTTTATTGGTTAAGCAAGATGGATTATAACAATGAGGTTCAAATATTTTAGAGTTAATTTAAGGTTGGGCATGTAAAATTGGAACATGATGGGGGAGGTGCATGTGTAAAAAGAAACCTTAAAAAATATAATGGAATGTACAAGGATGGTGATAATTGATGGATGTTACAAGTATTGTGACTTTATGTAATAATTTTTTCCATATATTAGATAAATATTATCATGTGAAAAGATTTTTTTTAGTCAATGGAGGTAGAAAATGAGGCAATGTATAAAGATTGCATTATAATAACTAGATCGAGTGTTTTCCACTCCACTCAAAGCTCAAATTATAGTTTATGGAATATTTATATTATGGATATGGAATTCTTTTTTTTAGGTTGTATGGAATTTAATTGGAATTAATGTGAGTCAAAATAATGGGTTTATGAATGGTATTGTATATCTCTAATTTCTATGTAGACTAGAGATTCATTCTAACCACTGAGGGATCATTAAATGGCATCATCAACTAACTATGACAATGTCCTAGATCTTGTGCAAGGAGGTAAAATTTATTTATAATTAAAATATATACTTAGTTATATTAGTGATGTCTTACATTTTTCCTACATGTTTTATTAAAATTTTTAATCTATGGACATTGACTACCAATGTTTACATTTTTTTATTAACTTTCACAATTATGGATTCATACCAAACACAGAACATATTGTAAACACTAAGATACATTTAATCATTTTACACTTTAAATTACATTATCATAATACAAGGGGGAATTTCTATATACTAAAATATAGTATTGATTTATTGAAAATGAAAAGTATTAAAAACATTTGCCATGCATGAATTGATAAAAAAATAACTAATCCATCATTCTCTCACACTTGCATGCTATCTTATGATTTTAATCCTTTTTGATGATGTTACACACCTACATAAACCTTATTTTCAATTTTAATCCTATTATACATCCTGTAATAATATCTCTAGATCTTCAATTTGATGCACCTATACACATGTTAGTTCTATCAATTTTGGGCAGTATCCCTAGTCGATACAAAGTTTATTTCATCAAAAGTGACCCCTTCCCAATAATTTATAATTTTAAAAATGAAGGCTTTCCTTAAGTTTGGAATATTTTCATAGAGTGTTAATGTCATGAGAAATTACTCAACTAAACTCATTTATAAACAAATTGAGGTCTCATTCAAAAGTGACTTGGCACTTTTACATATATACACTATTACACATTAATTAAACATGTCATATTCTTCAAAAAATTATAATTTATAATTATGAGTAATCATTAGTGAAATATGAATACCAAAACTAAGTCAAATTGAGTATTATAAACCATATAATTCAAATCATTTGTTGCATACATATAATGAATGAACACCATTAAATAATCACACTAGGCGGGAAAAATATGTGTGGCTTGATTTCCCTCTTCATAGAATCACTAAATAGGTAATGGTCAATCATAAAATGGGAGTGATTGGGATTAGATCAACCTATTACACTTTGTCAAAATTTTCATGTTTTAGAATGGAGGATGATATATAAAGTTACACACATCATTAGGGTTTAGGATTACACATATAGAGATTACAAACACAATTCAAGGTGACCATATGGTTACAGTCCCTAATTCATGCACAAGTCAGTACTGATAAGCAATGTACATATTTGACTAACAATAATGACCAAAATCTAATAATTTTAATCATATGTAGATAAAAGTAGAATTCCCAAACAAAATGAATCACATTAATGTTGTAGTTTGATTTTCACTTCTAGAATACAATCATACTCAAATATTCAACTGTAAAATCTAATTACTCATCCATTTTTTGTACTTACTATATATTGTATGGAAATTATCAAATAATTACAATCAATTTTAGTATTGTAAATTAAAATTCATACTTTAATTTTATATTCATCAATATAAATTATTCTAACGTATTAATTTTCTAATACAAAATTATAGTAAAACACCATGACCAAAAGAATGTTCCAAGTGTTAAAATCCTGGCCACTTGATTCACAAATGCCAATTTACTCAGCCATGTGAACCAAATCAAATTATATAAATATCAATATAGGTTAGGAAGATCACTATGACATTTAAATTGATATATAAGAATATCTCACCTTTAGTATCACTATAATTAGGTAAATTAAAGGTATATGGGGCCATAATATAAAGAGATAGTTGAAGTGGTAAGATTTCATTGTGATCCTTCTAACAAGCTATATGTTTAGCGACATAATAAAATGTATATGCCCATCCATACTTAATATTTATACATAATGAGGTCTAATTGGCTTGTATTATACTTTGAGCGACCAATATATCAATACGTTTCTATTTGAAACTAGTTAAATATTCATAGTCTTTCATTGTTTAACCTAATAGTTAGGGGTTTTAATGTGTATAATTGATTTTTAAAATGTTATAAAATTATTATGATAGTTACCTAATAATAATAATAATAATAATAATAATAATAATAATAATAATAATAATAATAATAATAATAATAATAATAGGTTTTACGAGTGATCTGTATACCTTGTCGTGGCCAAGTCAAGGGGTTGCAATCCAACTATCACAATTTAAAAACTTGACACAATAGACATAGAAATCTTGTGGTTCAAGATTCTAATTTATAGTTTAAAAAAATATAGATTACATGTAGAATTATTCAATATCATTAGTCACAAGATACTTTTTTTTAAGTTACCCTTATCTAAGCCTTAGATGGGATAGTAATTTTTATTATGAATTATTAAATATAGTTTGAAACTTGAATAAAATTATCACTATTTTTTTTTTGGAACTCTAAATAAATAGTCAATAATCATTATTGTCCCTATAATTTATTATTTCATAGATAATCTTATGATATAAGGATAAAATAATAATCTATAAAATATAATTTTTCACTATTAAGTTTCCTATATTATTTTATTCAATAGTAACATTTTATTTTTAAAAGGAAAACAAAATATGACTTAATATTATAATGTATGCACCTAATTAAGGTGATTTACTTACTTGGTTGTGTGACTAATCTTTGCATGATCAGAAAGCAAACTAGTTGATAAGATATTTTTTTTGTAGTATGATCCGTGTGGAGTGCCTCAGGACATTTTCATGGAGCCTATAGAGTGATACATTGGAGTCTTTTTTGGTGCTTTGTCCATTGAGCTACATACACATTCCAATAAAGTGAACTCACTGTTTGTAAGAAACAACATTCCATGATATTATAGGACACTAAGATTTTAGAATAATTTCCCATAGTCCATGTTTTATTTGATAAAAATGGATGATTTTTCACATTAAATCATTGAATAACCTATTCATGATCCATTTTATCAATTAATTAAAAATGTAATATCCATTATTATAAAACCCAATTCAATTGATATTGACTCGCTGTGAAATTACAGCCTGTTATAGAATTAAAACAGAGTGAAGTCATAGTATCCTTTTTCCACATTTTTATATATTTATTTCACTTCCTTTTTTTCATTAAATAGTAACACCCTTTTCATGATACTCCTAGCAACAATTAATTTTGACAAACACTTTCCCAATTATGATTTAATGAGTTATGATGTCCTTCATGATATTTATAATTCATAGTTACTTTTGGCCTCTTAATTTATTTGATAAAATTTAATTCATTATAATTTTCATGGTTGTCTATCATTTTTTTTCTGAATTATATTTATATTATTAGAAGTTATCTTCAATATGATCTCCTTATGGTCTTTTCTAGTATTGTTAACATTTATTTTCTTATTCTCAGAATGATTATGTTTTCTTGTCATAGTCCACATTCATTTAAAGTTATCTCCACCTACTTTCCTCATGGTGATTTATTATTATTTTAAAATAACCTTAGACAAGTTGTAATTCCAACATGGTTTCCATTTGGCATATTACCACATATTTTGGTGATCTTTGTTTCAATTTATAACTATGCCATTCTTTAATTTTTTTGTACTATAGAAAATTTAACCGTGTCTTGTGGTTTAATCAATGATAGTTTAAACTTATCATTAAATTGATATATTTCCCTTTGTTTTTATCACATTTATTTTTGATTAATATTGTTACTTTTATCATAAATTATGCATTCTTTTTTAATTTTGTCACCTTTATATTTTATTGAACATAAACCTTTTAAATTTATTAACTTTATTTCCTATTTTAATTACCCCATAAATTTTCATCCACATATTACATAATATATCAAATTTATATTTGGCCATCAAATCATAAAATGAAAAGTATCCATGTGATCATGTACCACATAAAAAATGATACATAATGTGACTCACATCACCACCCTATTTTTAGTAAACATGTTCACTTGTGGATGTCCATTTATAAATCTCTTGTTTGTGTCTCAATAAACATAGGTAACTACATGATGGACTCAATGCAAAGCATAAATAACTCATCTCATCATAAGTATATAAATAATATTAGAAATCCATTGAAAACCCCTCTTTACTAAATATACAAAAAATACATCATGGTGCCTCTACACTATGAAAATATAGGAATAAAAACATAGTAATCACATGATTTTTATCTCAACCATAAGCACATACCTATTTTACTATAATATAGTATGAAATAATAATGGTGTAAATGAAATAAACCATGATTTCAATCAAATAAAATATGGTAATTAATGTGTCTAACACTAATTAATACTTAACTATTGGACTAAAACAAGGTGACGCTAGGTAGGGAATTACATACTTCCCCCATTCATGAAACTTTATCCTTTAAGTTATTTTTTTCATAAAATGAATGTCCTCACCAACCTTTATTTTTTATCACATATTATTCAAATCCATATATTTATAACATCAATATAACATTAATCATACATGTGTCGATAATAATGAAATAAATATATATACATTTTTCATGGGTTGGCACTTTATCACAATCATGGAATTAAAAAAAGTCTTGAACAACTCTCATAAATGTAATATCAATGGAATACAAACCATAAAATACCCAATTTCATCACATATACTAGAGGTTGTAGGAAGGATCATTGGGAAAATTAAGTGATGCATCAAACATAATGTTCACAATATCATCAACAAACCCAAATATAAATATAAAAACATACATATATTTAACAAATTAAACTAAAAATATAAAAAAATGTATATAATCAACAACTCAGCTTGGAAATCAAACCACATATATCATCATCGAACCCAACTAGAAACATAAAAGATCATATATCACTAGTTAACTCAACTAAAAATATCAAATAAAGATGAAGTACATAATTATTTTCACATGGGATAATAATCACACACTTATTCATCAATGACAACCAATAAACATAAAATACAATCATAATCAACTATTAGCTAGGATATGGGCCTGCAAAAACACTCCTAAGACTTATCCCCCTTTGTTAGCACCCTGGAAAAGACCTTTAACATCAAGTGTTGATCCAAGTTTGGATATTGATGTACTAATTAATGTACTCTAGATGTTTATACTACAATGAATATTTATAATTCATTGATGATTTTAATACACTTATGTAAGGCACTTCATATAAAATGTAGTAATTTAGATATATTACAGTGTTAGAATTAGTGTGGGGGTGATCTAGACATCTTTATAATCTTGAAATTGCAAGATTTATTCAATATACTAAAAACTCCAACATATGAAGGTGGTGGTTTTGTAACCTCTAATCTTAAAACACTAATGGTTTTTCCATGAAGCAGAGTTCATATAAAGGAAAGGTTACAAACATTCTCACTTCTCAATGATGAGTCCATTGAGTTTCTTGGAAGAATACCATGCTAGAGGAAATAAAATTATGTATTATATAATAAATATATAAAAAGGAGTTTTTAAATTTAAATCACATTTAAAGATATAAATTTTAGTCTTGGTTCATGTTATCTTCAATTGTTATCTTCTATTTAGTGGTCAATTCAGTGTCAGTTTGTCTTGAAAAGTCTCTTAAAAGTGAAAATCAATAATTTTTATGAAATTTATATACATAACTTAGTGAAATATATGTCCTCATATGCCAAGTTTTTGGAAGTTACATTCTATAAACCATTTAGTGTAAAATAGAGTTGAATTGCCTCACCCACTAGAGCTTTTACTAGACTAGGTTTCTCCAGGATAAATTGTGTGTTCATAATGTACATTTTGATATATATTTTTTCATTTACATTTTAAAAATTTTGTACTATTTATTCTATCACTCCATAGTTATGTTCTAAAAGAAATATAGTATAGAACAATAGCTCATACAATCAATTGTATATTTAAGACTATAGGATCATTATGGATGAAGCTTTGTGGGTAATATTCACTTGGTTTATGGATGAGATTGGTATCATAGCTAAGTTAGAATTATTTTAACCTTTTTTTGGTTTTATATAATTTTGATGACGTTTATGTTATATGATTATGAATTGATAAATTAGTTCTAGTGCTCAAGGTGTCCTAGTTACATTTGAGGAAGACATTTCCACAAAGAAGTGTAAGCAAGAGATTAAAAATATTACCCATGTTAATGAATAATATTATCATATAAAAAATTATATATTTCATAAGATTTATTAATGAGTGGATAACATCTTTATCTCTATAATAAAGCTTTAACAATTAAATTCCATCATAGGGATTATCATCCAAAAGATTGGTGTTTCTATGGAGGTGCTGAAATATGATAAGGATGATGATCCCAATCATGATAAGGTGGAACAACTACCCCATGCAAACTAATATTCATGTCTATTCAAGTATAATTAAAAGATAGAGATTCACCAATTTTATGAAGTTGTGAATTTGAAGAGGCTAGACCATTGGATATCCCATTTATAGGCATATTTAAATTTGAATCGAATTAATGAGATCTAAAAAATATTTCCAAAATTAAAATTGAGAAATCATAATTTAAATTCATTTGATATCTATGTAAATTATATTTTTGTTATTAATTTTATTCATATTAATAAGTGGGGTGATTTTAAAATGATAATAAAGAAGCAATTGTATCATATTTGTTGAGAGAAAGATAGGTCCATATGTTGTAAATATCTTAGGCAAACTAAAATCCAAAGTGTGTAGGTGTACAAAAGTACTTTCCATAAGAAGTAATTATAAATGGGAAAAGATATAACATACCATAAAATATTAATGACGTATTTGTGTTGACTCCATATCCCTTTGAGGATATTTTTCCTCTTGGAAAAACCTGTTGATATATATGAGGCTTGTTGTCAAGCTCACTACCTAGATATGGACAATAACAAGAAAGCTCAATCTACCTTTCAAACCAATTATAGGAAAAAGTGTGGATCTAAGCCTAATGGTAAGATAAATAGAAAAGGAAAGGGGAAGTTAAACATAATGTTACTTCCATTTCTTAAAAAATTACTAAAACTTATTGTGGGAATTATGATGTTGATAGTCATTCCAAGGACTGATGTTGGAAGCTCCACCTTGAACTTCATTAATTTAATAATAATAATAATAATAATAATAATAATAATTATTATTATTATTATAATAATAATAATAATAATAATAATAATAATTATTATTATTATTATTATTATTATTATTATTATTATTATTATTATTATTATTATTATTATTATACGGTCTATATCAAAGGTTAGAATATTGGTTTTAGATTTGATGTGGATGACACTTTGTATTGTACCTTCATTAATAGAGATGTATGTTTGGGAAATGAAATTTCTTAAAAGATTGAATTTTCTAAATTTTCTCCATAGTAACATTTAGATGAATAAAATGAAAGTGTATTCTCTTTTTTATACTTGTTCAAAATAAAATTTGATAAATAAGGAGTTAGTATAATATTTAAGATAAGACTTACAATCATCAAAGAATATATTATTTGGGTTAAGTAAATAAAGGTGTAGACATCAAGGTGACCAAGTAATGAAAATTTATGTTTGGTATTAGTGAGAATTTAATTGATGAAGTTAGACTAAATTTTGTGCCTATTTTTATGTATGATTTAGTGTTTAGCCTACCTTATATCTAATACACTATTTTCATTATCAGATCCAACTAATACTATTCAATGAAGGATGGATAAAGCTACACCATTTTAGCCTACAAAGGTGATTCTTAAATACCTCTT
>JARHVA010005139.1:1050000-1060000 GCA_037957365.1 Torreya grandis
GTGATGTGGCAATATGAGTAATAAAATTATATATAATGAGTAAGTCAACATCTAAAGCTCATTTTTTTATAGTAAAACTCTAAGAATAATAAAATAAGTATAGCCTTGAACTTGAATAGGAAAACTCTAATAAGTTATATAAAAATAAGAATAAGGATTGATAACTCTTTACTCAAATTGTTGGGGGTTTGGTGGTAGACTCCCAAAATAAGATAAGGTATTAGTGGAAGTAATAAGACATTTGATCAAAATTCATTGGAAAGACAACACAAGGGTCTAATCTAATATAAAACATATTAAAATAATAAAATGTTTGAAAAACCATGAGCCACATGCAATTTTTTTTTGGATATGACCCGAATAAAATTTTAAAAAATGTTTATTGAAAACTTTAATGGGAGATTGATAATTAGCCAAAGGTCATTTGAGATGTGCAAAAATTTCTACGTTAAAATAAACCAAGCATTCACTATATTTTTTTTTAGGATCCATGTTAAATTTATTATGCATTTTGATGTTTTTCAACATATACATTATACTTTACATACTGACAAGATTATGAAGGAATGTATGATGGCTTCCCCATTTAAAAAATCAAGAGATTTAATCCCTAGAATTTTCTATAAGTGAATTGAGGGAAAATTATTTTTGGACAATTTTTTTGTAGATAGAATATGTAATACTTGTGGTGGTTTCTCAAATTTGGCTAGCTATATACGTGAATAAATTTTGCATGAATTTGGAAATCAACTAGTTGATTTTAATAAGTACAAATATGTAAAGTATGTACTAAAATAAGGAAAATATTCATTAAGATATGAGTTGGTTACGACCCAAGCATATATATTTGATTTCGTGTTTGAATTCAATAGTAATATTATCTAATAATATGTAAGACACACACACAATGCAAAATTGTTGGATAATCAATTAAATATATACAAAAATAACTTCCCAATTTCCACCATTATTCGAGTTGTAAAATATTATAAAAACTACACACTACAACCATAAAATTATGTTCAATCTGAGTACTATAATTTAGTTTGACTTGGAATTCTTGTAGACATTACATTCAAACATGCACCTGATAACATAGGTGATACTAAAAATATTTTGAGGGAGTGCCACTTTTATATGAGTGATGTAGATCATATTTTTCAAAGTTTGTCAAAGGTTGTTTTGAGATATTTTATATAAATATGAATGCAATAGAAATCCTATTCAATACACACTATATTTGGCCAGATAATTGTGCATGATAACTTTGTAATTCTTGAATATTTTATTGGTTAAGCAAGATGGATTATAACAATGAGGTTCAAATATTTTAGAGTTAATTTAAGGTTGGGCATGTAAAATTGGAACATGATGGGGGAGGTGCATGTGTAAAAAGAAACCTTAAAAAATATAATGGAATGTACAAGGATGGTGATAATTGATGGATGTTACAAGTATTGTGACTTTATGTAATAATTTTTTCCATATATTAGATAAATATTATCATGTGAAAAGATTTTTTTTAGTCAATGGAGGTAGAAAATGAGGCAATGTATAAAGATTGCATTATAATAACTAGATCGAGTGTTTTCCACTCCACTCAAAGCTCAAATTATAGTTTATGGAATATTTATATTATGGATATGGAATTCTTTTTTTTAGGTTGTATGGAATTTAATTGGAATTAATGTGAGTCAAAATAATGGGTTTATGAATGGTATTGTATATCTCTAATTTCTATGTAGACTAGAGATTCATTCTAACCACTGAGGGATCATTAAATGGCATCATCAACTAACTATGACAATGTCCTAGATCTTGTGCAAGGAGGTAAAATTTATTTATAATTAAAATATATACTTAGTTATATTAGTGATGTCTTACATTTTTCCTACATGTTTTATTAAAATTTTTAATCTATGGACATTGACTACCAATGTTTACATTTTTTTATTAACTTTCACAATTATGGATTCATACCAAACACAGAACATATTGTAAACACTAAGATACATTTAATCATTTTACACTTTAAATTACATTATCATAATACAAGGGGGAATTTCTATATACTAAAATATAGTATTGATTTATTGAAAATGAAAAGTATTAAAAACATTTGCCATGCATGAATTGATAAAAAAATAACTAATCCATCATTCTCTCACACTTGCATGCTATCTTATGATTTTAATCCTTTTTGATGATGTTACACACCTACATAAACCTTATTTTCAATTTTAATCCTATTATACATCCTGTAATAATATCTCTAGATCTTCAATTTGATGCACCTATACACATGTTAGTTCTATCAATTTTGGGCAGTATCCCTAGTCGATACAAAGTTTATTTCATCAAAAGTGACCCCTTCCCAATAATTTATAATTTTAAAAATGAAGGCTTTCCTTAAGTTTGGAATATTTTCATAGAGTGTTAATGTCATGAGAAATTACTCAACTAAACTCATTTATAAACAAATTGAGGTCTCATTCAAAAGTGACTTGGCACTTTTACATATATACACTATTACACATTAATTAAACATGTCATATTCTTCAAAAAATTATAATTTATAATTATGAGTAATCATTAGTGAAATATGAATACCAAAACTAAGTCAAATTGAGTATTATAAACCATATAATTCAAATCATTTGTTGCATACATATAATGAATGAACACCATTAAATAATCACACTAGGCGGGAAAAATATGTGTGGCTTGATTTCCCTCTTCATAGAATCACTAAATAGGTAATGGTCAATCATAAAATGGGAGTGATTGGGATTAGATCAACCTATTACACTTTGTCAAAATTTTCATGTTTTAGAATGGAGGATGATATATAAAGTTACACACATCATTAGGGTTTAGGATTACACATATAGAGATTACAAACACAATTCAAGGTGACCATATGGTTACAGTCCCTAATTCATGCACAAGTCAGTACTGATAAGCAATGTACATATTTGACTAACAATAATGACCAAAATCTAATAATTTTAATCATATGTAGATAAAAGTACAATTCCCAAACAAAATGAATCACATTAATGTTGTAGTTTGATTTTCACTTCTAGAATACAATCATACTCAAATATTCAACTGTAAAATCTAATTACTCATCCATTTTTTGTACTTACTATATATTGTATGGAAATTATCAAATAATTACAATCAATTTTAGTATTGTAAATTAAAATTCATACTTTAATTTTATATTCATCAATATAAATTATTCTAACGTATTAATTTTCTAATATAAAATTATAGTAAAACACCATGACCAAAAGAATGTTCCAAGTGTTAAAATCCTGGCCACTTGATTCACAAATGCCAATTTACTCAGCCATGTGAACCAAATCAAATTATATAAATATCAATATAGGTTAGGAAGATCACTATGACATTTAAATTGATATATAAGAATATCTCACCTTTAGTATCACTATAATTAGGTAAATTAAAGGTATATGGGGCCATAATATAAAGAGATAGTTGAAGTGGTAAGATTTCATTGTGATCCTTCTAACAAGCTATATGTTTAGCGACATAATAAAATGTATATGCCCATCCATACTTAATATTTATACATAATGAGGTCTAATTGGCTTGTATTATACTTTGAGCGACCAATATATCAATACGTTTCTATTTGAAACTAGTTAAATATTCATAGTCTTTCATTGTTTAACCTAATAGTTAGGGGTTTTAATGTGTATAATTGATTTTTAAAATGTTATAAAATTATTATGATAGTTACCTAATAGTAATAATAATAATAATAATAATAATAATAATAATAATAATAATAATAATAATAATAATAATAATAATAATAGGTTTTACGAGTGATCTGTATACCTTGTCGTGGCCAAGTCAAGGGGTTGCAATCCAACTATCACAATTTAAAAACTTGACACAATAGACATAGAAATCTTGTGGTTCAAGATTCTAATTTATAGTTTAAAAAAATATAGATTACATGTAGAATTATTCAATATCATTAGTCACAAGATACTTTTTTTTAAGTTACCCTTATCTAAGCCTTAGATGGGATAGTAATTTTTATTATGAATTATTAAATATAGTTTGAAACTTGAATAAAATTATCACTATTTTTTTTTTGGAACTCTAAATAAATAGTCAATAATCATTATTGTCCCTATAATTTATTATTTCATAGATAATCTTATGATATAAGGATAAAATAATAATCTATAAAATATAATTTTTCACTATTAAGTTTCCTATATTATTTTATTCAATAGTAACATTTTATTTTTAAAAGGAAAACAAAATATGACTTAATATTATAATGTATGCACCTAATTAAGGTGATTTACTTACTTGGTTGTGTGACTAATCTTTGCATGATCAGAAAGCAAACTAGTTGATAAGATATTTTTTTTGTAGTATGATCCGTGTGGAGTGCCTCAGGACATTTTCATGGAGCCTATAGAGTGATACATTGGAGTCTTTTTTGGTGCTTTGTCCATTGAGCTACATACACATTCCAATAAAGTGAACTCACTGTTTGTAAGAAACAACATTCCATGATATTATAGGACACTAAGATTTTAGAATAATTTCCCATAGTCCATGTTTCATTTGATAAAAATGGATGATTTTTCACATTAAATCATTGAATAACCTATTCATGATCCATTTTATCAATTAATTAAAAATTTAATATCCATTATTATAAAACCCAATTCAATTGATATTGACTCGCTGTGAAATTACAGCCTGTTATAGAATTAAAACAGAGTGAAGTCATAGTATCCTTTTTCCACATTTTTATATATTTATTTCACTTCCTTTTTTTCATTAAATAGTAACACCCTTTTCATGATACTCCTAGCAACAATTAATTTTGACAAACACTTTCCCAATTATGATTTAATGAGTTATGATGTCCTTCATGATATTTATAATTCATAGTTACTTTTGGCCTCTTAATTTATTTGATAAAATTTAATTCATTATAATTTTCATGGTTGTCTATCATTTTTTTTCTGAATTATATTTATATTATTAGAAGTTATCTTCAATATGATCTCCTTATGGTCTTTTCTAGTATTGTTAACATTTATTTTCTTATTCTCAGAATGATTATGTTTTCTTGTCATAGTCCACATTCATTTAAAGTTATCTCCACCTACTTTCCTCATGGTGATTTAGTATTATTTTAAAATAACCTTAGACAAGTTGTAATTCCAACATGGTTTCCATTTGGCATATTACCACATATTTTGGTGATCTTTGTTTCAATTTATAACTATGCCATTCTTTAATTTTTTTGTACTATAGAAAATTTAACCGTGTCTTGTGGTTTAATCAATGATAGTTTAAACTTATCATTAAATTGATATATTTCCCTTTGTTTTTATCACATTTATTTTTGATTAATATTGTTACTTTTATCATAAATTATGCATTCTTTTTTAATTTTGTCACCTTTATATTTTATTGAACATAAACCTTTTAAATTTATTAACTTTATTTCCTATTTTAATTACCCCATTAATTTTCATCCACATATTACATAATATATCAAATTTATATTTGGCCATCAAATCATAAAATGAAAAGTATCCATGTGATCATGTACCACATAAAAAATGATACATAATGTGACTCACATCACCACCCTATTTTTAGTAAACATGTTCACTTGTGGATGTCCATTTATAAATCTCTTGTTTGTGTCTCAATAAACATAGGTAACTACATGATGGACTCAATGCAAAGCATAAATAACTCATCTCATCATAAGTATATAAATAATATTAGAAATCCATTGAAAACCCCTCTTTACTAAATATACAAAAAATACATCATGGTGCCTCTACACTATGAAAATATAGGAATAAAAACATAGTAATCACATGATTTTTATCTCAACCATAAGCACATACCTATTTTACTATAATATAGTATGAAATAATAATGGTGTAAATGAAATAAACCATGATTTAAATCGAATAAAATATGGTAATTAATGTGTCTAACACTAATTAATACTTAACTATTGGACTAAAACAAGGTGACGCTAGGTAGGGAATTACATACTTCCCCCATTCATGAAACTTTATCCTTTAAGTTATTTTTTTCATAAAATGAATGTCCTCACCAACCTTTATTTTTTATCACATATTATTCAGATCCATATATTTATAACATCAATATAACATTAATCATACATGTGTCGATAATAATGAAATAAATATATATACATTTTTCATGGGTTGGCACTTTATCACAATCATGGAATTAAAAAAAGTCTTGAACAACTCTCATAAATGTAATATCAATGGAATACAAACCATAAAATACCCAATTTCATCACATATACTAGAGGTTGTAGGAAGGATCATTGGGAAAATTAAGTGATGCATCAAACATAATGTTCACAATATCATCAACAAACCCAAATATAAATATAAAAACATACATATATTTAACAAATTAAACTAAAAATATAAAAAAATGTATATAATCAACAACTCAGCTTGGAAATCAAACCACATATATCATCATCGAACCCAACTAGAAACATAAAAGATCATATATCACTAGTCAACTCAACTAAAAATATCAAATAAAGATGAAGTACATAATTATTTTCACATGGGATAATAATCACACACTTATTCATCAATGACAACCAATAAACATAAAATACAATCATAATCAACTATTAGCTAGGATATGGGCCTGCAAAAACACTCCTAAGACTTATCCCCCTTTGTTAGCACCCTGGAAAAGACCTTTAACATCAAGTGTTGATCCAAGTTTGGATATTGATGTACTAATTAATGTACTCTAGATGTTTATACTACAATGAATATTTATAATTCATTGATGATTTTAATACACTTATGTAAGGCACTTCATATAAAATGTAGTAATTTAGATATATTACAGTGTTAGAATTAGTGTGGGGGTGATCTAGACATCTTTATAATCTTGAAATTGCAAGATTTATTCAATATACTAAAAACTCCAACATATGAAGGTGGTGGTTTTGTAACCTCTAATCTTAAAACACTAATGGTTTTTCCATGAAGCAGAGTTCATATAAAGGAAAGGTTACAAACATTCTCACTTCTCAATGATGAGTCCATTGAGTTTCTTGGAAGAATACCATGCTAGAGGAAATAAAAATATGTATTATATAATAAATATATAAAAAGGAGTTTTTAAATTTAAATCACATTTAAAGATATAAATTTTAGTCTTGGTTCATGTTATCTTCAATTGTTATCTTCTATTTAGTGGTCAATTCAGTGTCAGTTTGTCTTGAAAAGTCTCTTAAAAGTGAAAATCAATAATTTTTATGAAATTTATATACATAACTTAGTGAAATATATGTCCTCATATGCCAAGTTTTTGGAAGTTACATTCTATAAACCATTTAGTGTAAAATAGAGTTGAATTGCCTCACCCACTAGAGCTTTTACTAGACTAGGTTTCTCCAGGATAAATTGTGTGTTCATAATGTACATTTTGATATATATTTTTTCATTTACATTTTAAAAATTTTGTACTATTTATTCTATCACTCCATAGTTATGTTCTAAAAGAAATATAGTATAGAACAATAGCTCATACAATCAATTGTATATTTAAGACTATAGGATCATTATGGATGAAGCTTTGTGGGTAATATTCACTTGGTTTATGGATGAGATTGGTATCATAGCTAAGTTAGAATTATTTTAACCTTTTTTTGGTTTTATATAATTTTGATGACGTTTATGTTATATGATTATGAATTGATAAATTAGTTCTAGTGCTCAAGGTGTCCTAGTTACATTTGAGGAAGACATTTCCACAAAGAAGTGTAAGCAAGAGATTAAAAATATTACCCATGTTAATGAATAATATTATCATATAAAAAATTATATATTTCATAAGATTTATTAATGAGTGGATAACATCTTTATCTCTATAATAAAGCTTTAACAATTAAATTCCATCATAGGGATTATCATCCAAAAGATTGGTGTTTCTATGGAGGTGCTGAAATATGATAAGGATGATGATCCCAATCATGATAAGGTGGAACAACTACCCCATGCAAACTAATATTCATGTCTATTCAAGTATAATTAAAAGATAGAGATTCACCAATTTTATGAAGTTGTGAATTTGAAGAGGCTAGACCATTGGATATCCCATTTATAGGCATATTTAAATTTGAATCGAATTAATGAGATCTAAAAAATATTTCCAAAATTAAAATTGAGAAATCATAATTTAAATTCATTTGATATCTATGTAAATTATATTTTTGTTATTAATTTTATTCATATTAATAAGTGGGGTGATTTTAAAATGATAATAAAGAAGCAATTGTATCATATTTGTTGAGAGAAAGATAGGTCCATATGTTGTAAATATCTTAGGCAAACTAAAATCCAAAGTGTGTAGGTGTACAAAAGTACTTTCCATAAGAAGTAATTATAAATGGGAAAAGATATAACATACCATAAAATATTAATGACGTATTTGTGTTGACTCCATATCCCTTTGAGGATATTTTTCCTCTTGGAAAAACCTGTTGATATATATGAGGCTTGTTGTCAAGCTCACTACCTAGATATGGACAATAACAAGAAAGCTCAATCTACCTTTCAAACCAATTATAGGAAAAAGTGTGGATCTAAGCCTAAAGGTAAGATAAATAGAAAAGGAAAGGGGAAGTTAAACATAATGTTACTTCCATTTCTTAAAAAATTACTAAAACTTATTGTGGGAATTATGATGTTGATAGTCATTCCAAGGACTGATGTTGGAAGCTCCACCTTGAACTTCATTAATTTAATAATAATAATAATAATAATAATAATAATAATAATAATAATAATAATAATTATTATTATTATAATAATAATAATAATAATAATTATTATTATTATTATTATTATTATTATTATTATTATTATTATTATTATTATTATTATTATTATTATTATACGGTCTATATCAAAGGTTAGAATATTGGTTTTAGATTTGATGTGGATGACACTTTGTATTGTACCTTCATTAATAGAGATGTATGTTTGGGAAATGAAATTTCTTAAAAGATTGAATTTTCTAAATTTTCTCCATAGTAACATTTAGATGAATAAAATGAAAGTGTATTCTCTTTTTTATACTTGTTCAAAATAAAATTTGATAAATAAGGAGTTAGTATAATATTTAAGATAAGACTTACAATCATCAAAGAATATATTATTTGGGTTAAGTAAATAAAGGTGTAGACATCAAGGTGACCAAGTAATGAAAATTTATGTTTGGTATTAATGAGAATTTAATTGATGAAGTTAGACTAAATTTTGTGCCTATTTTTATGTATGATTTAGTGTTTAGCCTACCTTATATCTAATACACTATTTTCATTATCAGATCCAACTAATACTATTCAATGAAGGATGGATAAAGCTACACCATTTTAGCCTACAAAGGTGATTCTTAAATACCTCTTTGATATGTGTATATGAATACAATAATATTATTAATTTGAGTGGGAATTTTTATTTTATTATTTTGAGAGATATAAAGACAAAGAAGTGGTTTTACCTAAACCGACTTTTAGCATGTTTATTATGAAAGAGCATAAGCATATGGGATAGTTGGTCCAATAATTTAAATAATAATTTAAAGAGAACATGGGGTTTCCATTGATGAGGCATATTAAGCCTAAAATTAAGTTTTTACTATACATTTCACTTCTAAATCTTGGGTTGTATAGATAGTCCTTTAAGGATGCCAAAAAATTTATAAAAAAAAATCTAGTTTTTTGTTAATCAAGTTGTAATCCATCTTATCAATTCTCCATGTGTTTTTCATATTTTTTGTTACCTAATAAACATGATTTGTTTACAATGTGTGTTGTTCATATAACACATAACAAAATTAACATCAAGAATAAGAACCTTCTATCAAAAATTGATGATCTTATAGATCAACTTCAACATGAAAA